>RJWT010031996.1:0-14223 GCA_004365215.1 Cuniculus paca | reverse complement strand
CTTACCATTTTCTTATTTATTTATTTATTATTGTACTGGGCATCAAACTCACAACCTCGCGCTTACCAGGCATGCAATTGTGCTGCTGAGCTATAGCCCTGGTCCCTATTCTTACCATTTTCTGAAGTCATTCTGAAAGTTATCCTTCATGAGTGTCTTTACAAAGTATGATCAAAAATACAGTGAGTACTGCTGCTGAGAGCTAAGAAAGGCTTCTAAAAATCTTATTCACAGGATCTAGCACTATGCAACTCTGACTTTTCCTCAAAGTCAAAATGACCATGAAAGGTACACATTTTGAATTGTTTCAGGACATTGAGGCAGCCAGGCCAGTGCAACTAAAGATACTCACAAGAAAGGACTCCAGAACTGCTTCAGAAGGGGCTAGAATGATGGGGTGTTTGCAAAGTGAGATGGAAGATTTTGAGGGAGATTAATGGTAACGTGTCCCTTACTGTAATAAGCATTTAAGACTTAAGCATTCAGCATGTATTTTGATCATACCTTGCACATGAAATTTACTATTTCAAACACTCTTGCATATAGTTTAGTAGCCTAAGTATATTCATTTTGTGTTGGATTGTTATCATCATCCATTTCCAGAATGTTGTTACTATCCCACAGTGAAACTTAATGTATTAAGCAACCACTTCCATTTTCTCATTCCTCAGGCCCCTGGAATTCTCTGTTCTATTTTCAGTCTCTATGAGCTTGACTACCTTAGGTCCTTTGTGTAAGAGAGTCCTTGTAATATTTGTTCTTTTGTATAAAAACTAATCCTTGCTTGTCCTCTTGGAATCACATAAAAAAAATTCCCCATATTTCCTGTTTTCCAGCCAGTGTGTTCTGGAAATATTACAATCTGGTCTGAGAACACCCCATTGTATACTTTTCACATATTATCTCCCACTAGTCTCCAACCTGCTGTCATTCTGGCAAATGTTGTAAACTCTCCTTTAAAATGTCATGATGGAGGCCTTCAGTATAATCACCTCGTTTTCCTTCATGGGACTCCAAATCATCAGATTCAGCACAAAGATCCCGGATATAAGTATTCACAATTGCTCTCATCTCTGTGTCATTCAGTGCAATAGCAGTCACATGATGCTGTTCCATGGCCTTGAACTAGAGATGATTCTAGTGCAGGCCTTATCTTTCAGTTGTCATATCCTTGGAGTCTAGGGGCAGTGGCTGCAGGCCTGAGTCCAGTCTTTATTCTATGCAATGACCTAGCATACAGACTTAGACATAAGATGCAAATTTTTAAAAAATTAAATAATTATCACATTTATTTGAGATTATTTCTCATTTTCCCTTTGTCAAACTCATATTCCATGTATACATAATTTATCCTGTATACATCTCCATCAAGAGAAGTTGTGGAATTGGCCTATTTACAATATCTTTCCACAAAGCAAATTTGACACAAATGCATTTAGTTTTTCTAATTGAGTTTTCAGAAAAAATAAAGTTTAATAGTAAAAACAGGGATTATTATATCTGCTTCATTCCTTAAGGTAAAGTTATATAGATACATGAATAGATGAATTAATAAACATACTCAAAAATTTTGTAATCCATGCATTCCAGGAGACTATAATCTTGTTGGAAAGACACAATTTATGTACATAAAACAAATGTATATATCATGCATCATTATGAAAATTGTACATTGCTAAATGCTTTATAGTTTTTAAAGAAGAAAAATACCATGCTTAGTGTCAAATTTTCTTGTTGGAAAAAGATTCTAGAACAAGTCATCTCAAATCTTTGTCCTTGGCAAAGACGTTTATAAAAGAAAGTGTCAAATAATCTTTGTCAGACCAAAATTTATTAGTATAACTTTATGAGTATAAATATGAAGAACATCCAGTAAATATTAACCAAGTGGCTGAGTGGGTAGCTAGTTTTCTAGATTAGGTTTTAATACCAGTAAGACTTCTGAAAACTATAAATTTAAAACCTTTTATCAAGAATGCAAATTGCTTTCCAGAAGAACAAGTGAGTTAGTTATAACAGGAAAGCTTTGTCCCTGACCGGGTTTGACAGCAGTTTTTCTTTATGTTACAAATAAGGCAATGAAACTTCAAGGTTCCTGGCTAGTCTTGCACATCAGGAGAGTGAATTTTGAAAGTCCCAAACTCCCAGGCATGAGTAGTCAAGGGCAGACATTGAGAACAGTGGAGGAGGGAAGTCAGTAAAGATGGGATTAAAAAAAAAAAAAACAAAAAGCAAAAAAAAGATGGATCCTCCAGAAGACTCTGAGTCTTGATGTGTAGGTAAAATTTGGACACACTGCAACTGACTGTCAGATACAGTAATGTCAGCGAGCTAGCAGGAGAGTTTTTTGGTCTTTGTGTTCTTGATGAAAAGAATTCAGTTGAGACAAAAGCATTGTGAAAATAAATGTAGATCATATTGCAAAGGAAAAATAGTGCAAAGCAAAAGGGACAGGGTGGGAAAGAGCCAAGGTGGCAGTTGCACAGAAAGGCAGTTTAGATTTCCTTTTATACATAGGACAGGAACTCCCAGGCCTTAGGGGACTGCAGTAGTTATCATTGCTCAGTTTCCATGGAGATGATGCCTATGGATATCTCCTCTTAGACGTTACCTTGGAAAGTCTGGATCTTGCTTGTTGTTGTGTTTTATTCTCTTTAAAAAAAAAGGACCTGTTTGTTCTCTATAGATGGTATTTTCTCTGAAGTGTTACTATTGTCTCTGAGGATTTAATCATACAAAATATCTTCAAAAGGAAGTTAAGGGAGAAATTTTTAAATCTAAGCCAGGTCTTAGTTTAATGTGGGTACCATGGGTAGATCTCGAAACGTCTCTTGTCTTATTTTTGTCATCATTGGGCCATTGGCTGTGGTAACCAGGAGTGCTGAGGCTATGATGGGCTGTTTTGAAGAAGAAATAACCCTGAAGTTTCGGCTGACCATGCAGTGCAGCTATGAATGCTGCCTGACGTTCAGAGTTCATTCAGCTGTGTAGGGACAATTTTGGTGTGAGATCTATTAGATAATTACAAATATGTGTAGTGAGGGCTTTGTTTCCTTAACTATAATTGCAGTGCACGTTCTTTTGATCCCTCTGTCTAACTCTCTGCCTAACAGTAAGACAATGAATCTCTTTGTGTCAGAATCACCTGAATCACTCGTTATCAGCACCAAAATCAAGGATTTCACATGAATTACGATCCAGTGGGCTGTGATGAACCTGTGGGCATTTGTGGTTCAGTCAATCTTCTAGGGGAATCCTGAAGGCTAGTGAGTAGATGGCTGGTTCTTTCTTAGTCTGTATTCTTCGCCTTGTATATTAAGTGCTGACACCAATGATCCAACTAATAGCTCTTTGAGGGTTTATAGCCAGAAGAAAGAGGGAGATGTTTCTAAAACATCCATAAGGACAGTCTTTGCATCCTAGCTCCAGTGCCCAGCATTTTGTGATATACATAGTAGTTATATATTTCAGGGAAGACTGGGCTAGTCAGTGTGTATTGCTTCCACTTTCTTTATATGAAGACAGAGGTGATTCTCTGCTATTATTTACTCCCAAGAAGCAGACATGCCTGCTCAATCCCAGAAGTGTGGCCATCGTGAGCTCCATCAAGCCTCAGTATCTTTGTAAGGAATAGATCTCATGATATCTAATTCATGAGAATTGTAATAATCAAAAGGAACAGGGGCTAAAAAAGAATGAGATAGGGCTGTTAAATATTTTTAGTAAGATATTACCTTTGTTTTACAAAGAACATGTAGAATATACTCTTCAGTAAATATATTTTAAATATACAAATGTTTTGTTATTGTAGCTAAAACAAATCTTAATCATAATATTTTTGATATTTTTGTAATTTTTCCACACATATATGTAATTGTTTACCAAATTATTTTATTTGAAATGTGATTGTTTTCCTTCTGGTCTCAACCTTTTGCAAAACAAAACAAAACAAAACAAAATGTGGGCTTTTACTAATGAATTGAATAGGCATCTAACATTTTCCATGGCACTTAATCTATGTAATTTAATGTTTGAATGCTTGATGATTTGTTTTATTATGTAATTGATATAATGGCAATGTATATTAATGTTAGTTCAACTTAACCGAATGTTAGTTCTTACGCTTATACTGTCTGGATATGTGTGATTATAGTTTTGTGGTAGAAGTAATTTGTCAGTGTTCACCAGCTTGTAAAACATTAGTGGGTGAGCTTAAATGTCTAAGTAAATAAGGAAGTGCATTTATTATCACTGAGGAAAGAATAAACAGAATAAAATATGAAAAGTGCCTAGGACACGGTATTATTCAATAGTGAGTATTTTTTCCTTCCTACCACCATTGTACTCCCATTAGTTATTTTAATACTCACAAATACAATCAAACCAAAACTATCAACCTCTCACTCTTCCACCCATCAGTAGAACGTTCAGTAGAAGACACCAGTATTTGAACAGGTGAAGTTGATTACTTATTGCAGTGGGGGAGAGCTCACACCATGGGGAACCATGAGAATTTCAGTTAGAGGGTATCACAAACAATCCACTAAGGGATTAGGGGTTTGGTTGGTGACCAAGTAAGGGTTCACTCTGTATTGAATGCTGTCAGAAGGCAGATATACTTTTATGATTAAGTAAAGCAATAACAATCACTGATGTTAACCAAAAAGGGGGAATTTGATATTTAATGGATGTCCCAGCAACCTTGTTTTTGTCTATGCTTGGACAAATTTATGCAATGGTTTTGTTTGATTTCATGTTATTATGGCCTTAGAGTGATCTTGCCAGAACTTTTTGCCTTCTCTTTTTGTCACTTTCAAACTGAACAGATGCATTAAAAAAATAGACATTCTTTAAATTTTTGAAAGATTGAGCACTTATTGAGCACTTACTGTGTCCAACAAACAAAGCTTTTATTACTCCAACAATCTCTCAGGTATGTAATCTAAATAAAGTAGATTTGAAGCCAGATGTAGCTAATTTTTCACAACAAAAACTTCCAGATGAATTCTCACCACTCAGAAGAAGGAAATGGATTGCCTTCTACTTTACTTACAACAGAAAAAGTACTTTGATCTAGAAGCAAGGATTGATTTATTTGGTAAACAATCAAAAAGAAAATATTTTTTGACTTTGAGGACCATGTAGTCCCTATCTTGTATGTATGTCTCTCTCTTTTTCTGTCTGTCTCTTTCTATCTCTTTGTATCTGTGACATTTTATTACCTTCTATATCTGTATTCCATATATATATAATCTGTCCTACACAATTTTCAATGCAACAAGAAAGCAGCCGTAGGTTTAACCTTGCTCTAATAAAACTTTAATTGTAAAATCAGACCACAGATGGAATTTGGTTCTTGGATTCTAGTTTGCAAACTCTTGATCTAGAGTTTAAGTAACCAGAAATCCCAAATCAACATGAAGTTTTAAAAATATTCTAGATATTTAAAGATAGTTTGAATGAGTAAATACATGTAAGTTGCAAATGTAAGTAATCAGAGTGCATAAATGTAAACTTTATAGACTTTTGTTTGTTCGTGGACCTATTTATTTGCTTTTAGTAAACTGCTGTTTTCAAGCTTGACAGGAAATCAGGACGGTCCCTCATGCTGTTTGCTTCTGCAATCCTGTAGAGTGACAGCAGGAGCTTCAGAGGTCAGAGGCCCAATCTAGCAATTGTCTGGGTTTCAGTGTGTTAGGCACTGTGCTTGGCCTTTTTCTTTCATTATTCTTTAAAGGACCCATCATGCCAGCTAAACTGAAGCTGTGAGAGGCTGAGCAACTTCTCAGTTACCCAGCTATTGTGAGCTACACTCTAGACCTTTACACTACTCCCAATACCTCGATTTTAATAAAGTATTGAATTGATGGTATTGAATTGATGGATGGTCTTGGGCACGAGAAGATCCTTGTGATGGTCATCAAAAGAAGATGACATGAGCGGAATAAATTTAGTGTACAGTGTATTTTGTTACATCTCAACTTTTTGAAAAATTAAGAGCAAGTGAATGTGGAAATTGGAATTCAGTGCCAGAGCACTGGAGGAATAATGCATGTCCAGCCTCACAACTCTTTTTGTAGATTCCTCTTTCACGGGGATGGCATAATGTCCCAACTGAAGACAGGCAGCCTTCCTGTGGCTTGAGGGTGGATAGAAGAGGTGAGGCATATCGGAAATGTTTACTCTGAATATCTCTGACCAAACGTCACATCATTGCTCTATCAAGAAGAATTTTCTGTTAGAATCTGCTAATCTTCAGGTGTGGAAATCAAATAGCAACATATATGGGTAACTGAAACATGTGCATTTTACAATTTATAGTTAAATATTGCACAATGGCAGTTTTCAAGCAAATTCATTGAAACAATCTTCCCGTCTAATAATTTATACATTTTTACTGTAAGCCCAACTCCTACCTATTTCTATGGATAGATATAGATGCTCCTGCAACAATCCCAAAAATGTATTATGCATATAAGGTGGAATTGAAGTCATATCATCAAATCTTCCAATTTTTCATTTACCTTTGGGCAGTATCTTGCTTTTCTATGAGAAGAATCCAACCTATACTTTTTTTCCTGCCACCAAGCTTAGCCTAGAACTCATCTCCCCTGGGAAATGTTTGATTAATCTCAGTTTGTATGCTTCATTTTTCAAGCTGGTTAGGATTCATGTCATTGACTTACAATGCAAAGCAAACCTAGACCCCATGATGCATAGAACTGTCGTTGTAGTGGGGCACTCTGGTACAGAACATACTCCTAGGAATTCCATTTGCTCACTTCATGGTAATAAATATCATGATATATGGTGAAGCAGCAAGAAAAAACTAGGCTTCCAAGCACTGCAAATGGAATATGAAAGAAGAGAATTTATGAATACTTTTCCTATCTTGTCGGGAGAGGAATGGAAGAGAGACTTGCTTCATGGCCCAAAGGGAGAGCTTTGGAAAGCACCATTATATCTTAACTCAGTTCTACCCTATTTATCTCATTCCCTACTAGAGTTGAGAGACTTAGAAAATAAAAATAACGGACTTCTTGTGAAATTTGAATTTCAATAAATATTAATCAGTTTTTTTAAGAATAAGTACTTTCCAAATGTAGCCACCTTTGAGTCTTCAGACAAACTATTTAACCTGAAGGCAGTAATTCATACTGTAGGGTTGTCATAATGATAAAAATGCAAATAAATCCCCTAAGTTAGGGCCAGGAATAGGCAGATGCTCAGGAAACATTAGTCAAATGTTCTTTATTTTCTTTGTCTTCCCTGAAACTTCTTTCAGTTATTCCTCTGACCTTTCTGAGAAGAAATTTCCATAGCTCCCATCTGCTTCATAACAAGCCTTACCTGTCCTATAACAGCCGTTGTCTTGTGTTTTTTAAGGCGTGCTTTGTAAGGACAACAGAGATATACCAATGACTTTCTTTTGTTTTTCTGTCTTTTTTTGTTAGTATTTGCCAGATATAATTTCTATTGTATTTTTTCATTGTAAACTTTCTAGGTCTTTGTATTTAAGGTGTTTTTGAATAGCAAACTTCTAATTGAGTTTGAAGCATAAAATCAAATACTCTTTTTAAAAAACACTTAGAATTTGGCCCAGAGATTATTAATTAAGTGTGAGTTAATTGCTACCTTTTAAGTTTTGCATTCCGTGTACAGTTTTGCAGGTTTCATTTCCCTGCCTTTCCCTTTCTACTGCTTCTTTCTTTCTTTCTTTCTCTTACTTCTTGTTTTTCTTTCCTTCATTTTCTTTCTTTTGAATTAACTGATCTCGTTGTTTCTTCATTTTTGACCTTAGTAGATAAGAAGAAATATGCTCTATTTGTATTCCTTTAGTTCTACCAAATAAATATGAATTTTCATGGTAGTTGAAGCATTCTGGAGTTGAACAGTCTTTCTGAACGATGTATAGATCTTAGGACACATTAAAAAAAAAACTGCCTCCCAAGTTGCACAGCATAGTTGCCCAGTATTTTAGTACTGTATTTTAGCCCTCTGAATTAGATGTTATTGTTGTGGATTCATAAAAAGTCTGTTTGGATTTACCCATATATTTACAGTTCCTTGAGTAACATTTTTTCTTTTATAATTTATTCTGTAACTTTCCTTGTCTCTTAAATGTACTGTCTACATATTCCTCCAGTGAGGGCAGACTGCTATTATTCTCCTTCAGGTTTTATTTGCATAACGATCTTTGCCCACATTCTTGAAAAACAGTCCTGCTGGGTACCCATCATAGGTGAATGGTTATTCTTACTTATTTCGTCTAAGATAATAGCCTACTGTCTCCTGGCCTCCACATTGCTGGTGAGAAACCACTTCTGTCTGACAAGGATTCTCTTTGTAGGGGTCTCTGAGAAGCTGCCTTTTATGATCAGCATTTCTCTTTCTTTAGGCTTCTGCAGTTTCATGCTCCTTTGTCTTGGAATGATCTCTTTTTATTCATTCTGCTTTGAGCATTTTTGACCTTACTGAATCTGATGATTGATGCTTTTCATCAATAGTGGAAAATTCTCAGCCATCATTTCTCAAAAAATCATCTTAGTTTTCTCTCTCTTTCTCGTTTATTCTAGCAAATTTAGCCTCTACCTCTGCTTCCCTTTTGTGATTTCCATTTTCTTGACAGAAGCATAGCATTGCTGTTAAGAAGCAAAACTGAAGCCAGGTTTTGGGTGGAAAACCTGGCTCTGTCTCTTTGTAACTATAGAACTTTGAGGGAATTACTCAACCTCTCTGTGCCTCTGTCCTTTTTTATAAAATGGGGAAACAACAGCATCTACTTCTTGAGAATGTTGTAAAAATTACAAGAGAAAACACAGCATGCTTAAAGTGCTAAGAAACTTGCACTGTGTGTTAGCTTCTATTTTTCTTTTTGGGTTGCTTTCTGAGCAATCTTTTCATCTCTGTTGTATGGTCCACCAATTTGTACTTTTTTTGTTTAATATGTCCTTTGAGGTTCTAGTTTTATTGGTATATTTTTCAATTTCAAAACTACAATTTTCCAAAAGTAAATTTCTGGTAATTTTTCAAAAATGTCTGGTCATATTAAAAAATTCACTTACTTTAAATATACCCTGTTATTTCTTTATATTTTCACATTTGCACTGGTATTTTCTTCTGCTAGGTACCTTCTGTCAGATATTCAGATACCCTGAATTTGAAATGCCCACTGATGATTCAGATTCTTTCCTCTAAACTGTAAGAGGCTACTTGATAACTATGGATTGTTTGGGGAGGAATTTATTCCCTTTTCACCAAAAGCTAAAGCAAGTATCATGTCTTTGTCTGGAGCAGGATTTCTCCAAATTCTTTTGCTTTGTCTTGGCTTTGTGTGGTTGAGTCTGATCTGACCTATCCCTGTCTAGAACTCTGGCTTGGCATGCTGTGTCCTGTACACATTGAACTATTAGCATGAAATCTCAAGGTTCCCAACACTGACAAATAACCACCAGGCAGCCATTGCTGTCACTATTCACTTACAAATGTACCTTTCTGGATTTATGCTTTATAAAATTAGTTTTTCTCATAAGATTCTGTATTTCAAACTCATTCATAAATTTTGATGAGATGCTTATTGTCTGGGGATGTACCACAGTAGTAAAGCACAGACCTAGCATGCATAAGGCCCTAGGCTCAATCCTCAGCACTGTTAAAAGAGTTTAAAAGAGTGTTTGGCATTTTAAGGTAATTTCTACTGTGAATTGAGTTCTGCACTTCCCAAACTGTACTACAAGTTCTTGCCCTGAGTTATCATTACGTTCTCAGTGACAAGCTCAATACCTGGTAGGAATGGCCACTCTGATAATAATAAATAAAGAATAAATAGATGTATTTATTTATTGGCTATTACTTTGATATTATTTAGATATTTGGTAGCTTAAGCAATTTAAGAAATGTTACATATAAAACATTCTGTTTAGGCTTTGAACACAGTAACAGTTTCCATCTGTAACTTCAGGAATCTTTACCAATTTAAGATCAGCTGTCCACAAGTTGAGGATAGGATACGTTCTAAAAATTTCTTGGAACTCAGTGGTTTTTTGTGTTTAAAGAGCATGTTTTCAAAGAAAATAATTCAATTGGCCATTCATAACCACAGGTGTTGCATTCTTGGGCTCAATTGAGGAAAAAATAGTCCTGAACTTTTTGTTTTGCATTTCTTATCATTATTCCATAAACTATACAGCATAATAGCTATTTATACAGCATTTACATTGTTGTAGATATTCTAAATCATCTAGAAATGATGAAACATATGGAAGCTGGGAATTTAGCTCAGCAGTTCAGCCCCTGCCTGACAAGTGCGAGGTCCTGAGTTCGATTCCTGGTGTCAAAAGAAAATATGGGCGATGTGCATGTTATTTAGGAGATGTGCATTTTTTATAAAAGATATGAACATAGACAGATTTTGATATCCTTGAATGTCTGGGATCTAAGCTTCCATAGACAGCAGTGGAGAACTGCTTTCAGAATGTTGCTTTACTCCCTAGACACACTTTGAGAGCTCATATCACTGAGAAAGCAATTGAATTACTTATATAAATTCATCTTAAAAATGCATTCTGTATGTGTTTATAATTTTATTTATATAACTTCAGTAGAGAAAGGAAATCTGGAGAGTGTGATATAGATGATAGATTCTGGCCTGCATTTGTTGTCCTAAAGAATGTACATCCCCAGTCCAAGATCCTTATGTTGGAAATTGCTTGTCTTGACTTCTCCTCTTATGTTGGGAAAACAGATTGAGATGGAGGGAAAAGATTTCATAAACCTGATTGGAAGTGACTATGAGATAAAGGTGTGACCAAAAAAAGAGACCACTGTCCAAGGCTGGAAATTCAAGCTTGAGACTGAGATGTTGGATACCTTTCATGCCCATTGGTAATGGGGATGTTGAAGTTCCAGTCCCAGAGGTGAGAACCATGCACAGGCAACAGATACCCAGGCAGTTCTGCAGTGTGGCCAGCACTGATGCATCCTCCAGGAGTCCTGAGAAAATGAAATTGCTCCTGGTGTTTCACACAGCATGCACTGTAACATAGGGCTTCAGAGACTGTAGCAGCACTAAAAGGGCAGAGAGGACAAAGGTCAAGCAAGGCTGAGGCTCCTGCTCCTGAAATCAGGATATGCAGAGATCTCTGGAAGCTACCAGTGAAGCCTGCAGCTGCATGTGTGTTCAGTGTGGTTTAGAAGAAGCCTGAAACCCACTGGGAGTCTCATTTCCCTTGAATCTTTCTGGCCTGCATGTTGTTAACACAGGAAAAAAAATAGCCTCATTTCAGTTCCACTACTGTGGCCATTGTGCTACCTCTTACTACGGGGAGCATCTAATCCCACACGCTGTAGTCAGGGATTCCAGGGGATACAAAGAAGAGGGAAGATGGTGCAAATCTGATTATAGGTTGAGAACTGCTGCTTTGTGATAGATGAACTTACGAAATCCAGAGCACCTATGAAATTGGGCTTATTAGGAAACTTGGAACACTGAAATGCTCACCAAAGCATTTATCCATGTTTAGCCAGAAGTTAAGGTTTCTTAGTGGAAAGAATGCTTTTCAAATCTTCAGAGTACCAGGAGAAAGTAGGACTATCTTCTTTCCTCTCAAAGTTTCTTTAACTTTTCTGGTAGTGCTCAAAAATTTGTAAATCAATAGCAAAAGGAATCCATAAGAAGTGTGTTAGTTACTTTTTTCTCCTTGCTGAGACCAAATGACTGACACCCAAAATTAAAGAGGGAAAGGTTTATTTAACTCAGTTTGTAGAGGTTTCAGTCCATAATCAACTGGCTCCAAGGCAGTGTGATGAGGCAGACACGCAATGCAGAGGAGAAACATTCCATGGTGGGTAGAAGGTAATAAAACAAACAAGAAACAACTACAGCTCTTTCTATTCCTTATATTTTATCCAGGCTACCTGGGGCAGGTAGCACTCACACCCTTAATTCTAGTGCCCTTGGTCCTAGCATTGCATCATGATTCAATCCCAGAATCACACACTCTAGATCCAGCAACCTCTGAAAAAGCCCCACCCATGACTGCATGAGGCTTTGGGGGATATTTGGACACAGTCATAACAAGAAGCTTCTGGTCCAGTGAGCTGAAGCTTATATTTGGCAGAGACTCAGATGAATGTTGTACTCAAATGGAGAGGTTTAATGACGGGTGTCATGAAAATGTGACTGCAAAAACTAGTTAGATGTGTCTGATACTAAAGTACATGTTCTTTGTTCTCCACACCATTGGCTCTCTTGTTAGCAAGTGACAGTATAAATTTTGTAGGATTTTGTTCTTTTTATAGAAATGTAATGATTCATCATGTGCTTTTGCAGAGAGGCTGGGCATGGATGAAAGAAGAGATACCCTTTCCAATGTGGATGGCTTTCCACGTGCTCTCTCAACCATTCATCCACCTGGTGTGTTCCCCACTTCTCTTTCACTCCTTTGCCTCTTCCTCTTTCTCTTCCCTTCCTATGTTTCTGCAACTCTCTTCTCCTCTTCTCTTTACCCTCTTTCTGTTAAAAGGTTTAGTGGTGAGCTAGACAGAGCTGTGGTCAGACCTGTGCGGGATTTCTCAGTGGCCAGGTAACATCAGACACTATGCCCATAAAAAGGCATCATCCCAGAGGGAACCCAGTGCACCCCACAACTCTGAGACTCTCTCATGCCTTAAGCAAATCACTGTTTACTGTTTCTAGGACCATACTAAACATTTTAAAATATGGTTCTTAGCACCATGGTTTGCACACATTTATTATTTTACAAGGGAGGTATTCTTGTCATCCCTATTTATGTATAAGGAAACTGTAGGCTTAGAGAGATCAAATACTCAGACAATTTCAGATAATTATATCTAATTAATGATAAGTGTCCCAATGTATTCTGGGTTTTCCTAATTATATAACATTTTTATGCCTCTTGTTTGGGGAGTATAATTTATGAAGGTTATTGGGAAACCAGAGTGTCCCAGTAGAATGATCATAATAAAGAAAGTATTGAAACTCACACCATCACTATTGCTTACATCAACAATAAACATTTATTGAGTGTGATCTGTATGCTGAGTCCTATATATTTCATATAGGTTATCTACATGTATGTAAAATACTTAGTCTAACTTTACAAAATAGGGAACATTACCATTATTCTGTTTTGAAGGTATGAAAAATATTAAGAATGGAAATGTTTGCCAACAATGGCCTAACTAATAAATGATAAAGGCAGGATTCCAGGACCAAACTTTGTAGTCAATCAATTATACTCTGTAGCCCAAAACAATACAATAGTCACCTTAATAGCCTGAGCAAGAAAAGATGACAGGGCACAGAGGAACACAGAGATTGAGAGCAAAGGAAGAAGATAAAAATGTTCAGTTGATGAGGAAATATCAGCTGGACAGAAAGACATTCACATTTTACAGTTCCTGAGAATGTAACCATGACGACCGTGAGGCTAATACCCAGAGATAGACTTCTGTAATATGATACAGAACTTCCCAGCAGTTGTTTTTGTCTAACTAGTCACAGACTGCCTCTCTAAAAGTGGTGAATTCTTTACACCTGAAAGTTTCCAAGTACTAAGGCAATTTCCTAAATTGAAGAGAACATTGGATTGTGTATGACCTCTAAGCTAAGAGATGACCTCTAAAATGCTTTAGATGTGCAAGTCAGCTCCTTCGAACTATCATAGCAGCCTCACCAATTTAGCTGTATAGTTTTATATGCACCTGAGTTGAAGAAACATGAGTATAAATGTTTGAACCCAGGGAAGGAACTAATTTAGTCACTGAGCTGAGCTCCTAATCTAGTCTCTGGTGCCATCAGTGTTTCTTCCAAACTGTTTCCTGAAAAATGCCTTGGAGAAAAAGCTGGCCCAGAGCAGCCTGTGTTCTAATTAAGTAGAAAACTATTGTTCTTAAATTTAATTTTGTACTTGAAAGACATTTCCTCCTCCGCAGTTGAACGAGAGAAATAGCAAGGTGGTGGCAAAGACTGGTGACAGTTTCAAGGAGCAGCAAACGTAAAAGCTGCTTGTGTGAGACCTGGAGAAATGAGCAGCGGTATCATGTCTGAGGGCAATCACAGCACGCTGTGTTCAGAATAGTCCTTGACTCCTCCTGGGAAAGACAAATGATCTCAGGATACCGGTGAGGAGAAGCAGAGAGGATCCTCAGGGTCTTCCACGCATGCCCATTAGCTTCATTATGTAAGGACTCTCCAGAAGG
>RJWT010031995.1:0-14234 GCA_004365215.1 Cuniculus paca | reverse complement strand
GAGACAGAGTCTTAGTATGTAGTCCAGGCTGGCCTTGAACTCACTGTATAGCCCAGGCTGGCCTCAAATGTACAGCAGTCCTCTTGCCTCAACCTTGTGAGTGCTAGGATTACAGGTGTGTGCCACCAGTCCTGCCTCATGTTTTGCAGCGCTTTTAAAATAGCATTTTAGCTGGGCATGGTGGCACATTCCTATAATCCCAGCACTTGGGAGGCTGAGGAAGGAAGATCACTGTAAGTTTGAGGCCAGCCTGCCCTACATAGTGAGTACAAAGTCAGCCTGAGCTGCATAGTGAGACCCTGACTCAAAAATGAAAAACAAGACAAAAAACAAAAACAAAAGATAGTATTTTATTCTAATGAGGATGCCCCTAAATTGGGCACTGTTTGAAGCTTTTGCTGTTGAAGTTCCAGACAGGATTCTGAGAGCACAAGGCCAAAAGATGTATTATGGGAAGACATTGCCTTATGCAGAACGCTGTTTATCTGGTACCAGTGAGACAGATGTGGAAAATCCTCAAATTAATCTACGTGTGAAGAAAGAATATAGAGATAACCCTTTTCATCAGAGTTATTTGCCCTGGCTCCATAGCTCTCACTCAGGATTAGAAAAACTAAGTATTGTTGTGTGGGAAGGCGATAACTATAAAAAAGCAGACATGTCTCTATTTGAAGTCAGTGGAATGATAATGAACAGAGTATAAACACTTGTAAACCCAAATAGGATACCAGATTTTGGAAACACAGTCTCTCTAAACCCAGATTTAACATTGTTTTCTGGCTCTCTCAAGCTACAGACTTGTAACAACTCAGAACATTCTGCTTCAGAAATTTACGTGCTTGGATTTGGTTCTAGTGAAGACATTATGGTTCTCTACGGTTATAATAAGTTTTTTGGTTCATGTGTCTCTTGTAAGGATTTTCTTTTTTTTTTTTGCTCTGTGTAGCAGAAAGAACTTATAAAGAAAAATTTCTTTTGGAAAAACTCGTTGGACATTAACTGCAGGGAGGACTTGAAAATCTAATGGTCCTGACTTCGGGTTGAAGAAAGTACAAAACATAAAAATGTGGCTAGCTTTCTGTTCCTGTGTAAGTGTTGAGGTCCTCAGAGGCCAGCTGATGTAATAATCTTATCTGTTTTTTTATTTAATATCTCAGTCTAGTTGTCTGTTTTGCTCAGCTGCTTCACATCCATGAGATCTTCTTTGACTGCCACTATGATTGAGAGCTGGTAATCTAGTGTGTCTCCTTAGTACTTTTTCTTTTAAGATTTGTTACCCTGGGGTCAGAAACAAGTTAAAAAAAAAAAAAAGCAATACCTCAATATTACTTACTAAACAAATAAACCTCTACTTGGAAATGGAGAAGAAACCTAACAAAAAGGAGGGACTGACACTAGTCAATAATGTTTTTAAAGTGGCTACTAAACTATTAAAGGAATTGGACAGCCCCTTTAGATCATATGATTTTATAATGAATCCACTACTTTATAACGTCTCCCAGGTTGTCATCCTGTCAGCTGTTTCTGGCGTTATCAGTAACTTGCTTTAATTAAAAATTTCGTTTAATTTAAAACTGTGGGAAACTAAACCATAATGCTTCAGAAAAAGGAAGATGGCTGGGTGTGGTGGTGCGGATACTGAAGCAGGAGGATTGCTGTGAGTTCCAGACCAGCCTGGGCTACATAGTGAGACCCTGCCCCCCCACCAAACAAAACAAAACAAAACAAAACAAAGAAAGGAAGAGGTAACCTCTTTTTCAGTATCCAAGCAGTGACTAAGCTGGGGGAAAGCAGTCACTGACTGAGCTCTGGGACTCTCCACTGGGAAACTGAAGTGTTTATACCAGACTGTCTTGTGTAATTCCCATGTTTATTTTATTCATTCGCTGTTTTTTAATATTTATTTTACTCTTTATATTTTAATTTTAAACATATTCTTAGTTGACAAAGGGTGATAAAGCTGATATCCATATTTTTTAAAAGTAGTTAATTTAATTTAATTTAATTTATATTTTTGGAGACAGGGTCTTGCTGTGTAGCCCAGGCTGGCCTTGAACTCGTGCTGACTCTCCTGCCTTAACCTCCCTAGTGCTGGACATACAGGTGTGCACCACTACACCCAGCCAAAGATAGTTACTTTAAACTTTAAAAAACTGCTAAGGTTGGCCATCATAATTCATTTAAATAGTCTTAAGAAAACAAAGTTAGAGCATTAAAAAATCTTGAAAACCCCCAGTCCTAGAGAACATCGCTAGAGAATGTGGGTGAGGGGAGGACAGGGCCAATTTGGCAGGTATGCGGCACCGCGGCTGGAAGAGCTGCTGGGGGAAGTGGCCCTGTGATACTGGAAGGCCAGTCCTCCACACTGGGCTCCTTTCCAGGCTGTCCTGGGCATAGTGACAGGGGTGTGTTCCAAGAGTTCGGACTCCAGGTTTTCTCTGGGGCCCAGATACTGAGAGGGTTGCTTACATAAGTACTCTGCTGGCCGTGTGCCCCATGCTCCTGTGCCACACTGGCCTGGTCCTGGCCATTTGGCTATGTCCAGGGAGTTAGGAGGGCACATGGAGCCTGGACAATGAAAGGTTTCTCAGAGACCCTGCTGCAGTCAATGGGCCAGGCTGAGGCCTCCAGGTGAAAAGGTAATGCTAGAAATCCTCACAGGTAGCCTCACCCTTAAATATTGTTCTTCTTGCCTGGGTCTAGTGTCCCTCAGATGGGTCACTGGATGCTCCTCTTCCTCTGTGATAGGTCACAACTCCCTAGCACCTACCTTCATGCCTACTTACTGCCTATTTACTCATGATGTCAGCTCCAGGGAACATGGGGCAGCTCTACTCACCATTATCCCAGGAGTCTACCAGCAGCTGCCTCAGGCAGCTGCAGAGGAGGACCATTTCCACCAGGGACCTGCAGCCACCTGGGAGAAGCCATGCAGTGTGTGCCACTGCTTGTCTCAGTAGAAGCAGAAGAGGCTCCAAAAAGGCCCAGCTCTCTAAGCCCTATTAAGAAGTTTGGGTGTTATCCTGTAGGTTTGGGAAATGATTTTAAGTATTTCAGAAGTTGCAAGCTAGGCATGGTAGTGTACACCTGTAATCCCAGTACTTGGGAGACTGAAGCAGGAGGATTATAAGTTCAAGACCAGCCTGGGTTACATAAACCACTTTGTCTCAAACAAGTAAACAAACAAAGCAAAACACAACAAGAAAGCCAAAACCAAAAAAATATTTTAAAGAGTTAGTGTTTTAGAAATACATACCACGCTGTTGTAACACACACTAAAATGTTCACAGTAGTTGTTTCTAGGGGAAGAACTGTCTACATTCATGTGTTTTTTTTCCTCCCTTTTGTTTTTCAATACGTTCTCATGTTTCCTGTAGTGAAGATGGTTTACTGTGTGTAGCACTTTCCTGGTCCTGTCCTAATATCATAACACAAATTTGGTGGCTTAAAACAACAAAAACGGACTTTTTCATAGTTGTGGTGACCAGAAGTCTGAGGTCAAGGTGTAGGCAAGGCCACAGCTGGCTCTATGAGACAGTCCTTCTTGCCTCTTCCAGTTTCTGGTGGCTCCTGGTGTTCTTAACTTGCGTGTCACTCCAGTCTCTACTTCCATCTTGCCATGGCCTTCTGTCCCTGTATGTCTCTGTCCCCTTCTCTTCTTAAAAGAACACCAGTCAGTGGATTTAGGTCCACCCTAAATTCGTAACTATGTTACCCTGAGATCCTTAATTCAATTACATCTGTACATTCTTTTATTTTAAACCCAAGTTCATGCCTGGATGGACATGAAATTTTGGGCACCACTGTTCAACCTGCTATATTGTATGACACTGTTAGCTTTTTAGCACTGTAACCAAAAATTTGAGGAAAACAAAAGAGTAAAGATTTATTGAGGTTCATGGTTTTAAAGGTTTGATCCATGGTCAGCCAGGTCCTTCACTTCTAGTCCCAGGGTGAGGGCAGAAACATCATGGCAGAAGGGCACGGCGTAGGAAAGCTGCTCACGGCATGGCAACCAGGAAGCAGAGAAAGAGGAAGAACCAAAGAAGGGTTCAGGGGCCAGAAATAGTCCCCAAGGTCAACCTCCTGCTTCCTTTACCTCTCAATAATGCCATCAAATTATGAGCTCATTGATGGACTAATCCACTTAATGAAGTTGAGCCCTAATGAAGTTGAGTTCCCACCTTGTGGGAAAGGCTGAGGAGCAGCTGTCCAGCTTTCTGGCCTGGATGATGGTATAACCTATCCAGATGGGAATGACAGGAACATGTCAGAGGGAAGGTGATGCCTTGTTTTGGATGTTTCTGTCAACAGGACCCTCTGAGAGACCCTCCAGTCTTGCATATTTATTTATTTTCCAGTCTTGCATTTCTATTTCCTCCTGTGTACCTCCAGAATCAAAAGTGAAAGTGGAAAGCTGCACTGCAGGCTTCCAGAGGACTTCCTCCCACACCCCAGGGCTATAGCGCCCAGCAACAGAGAAGTCATACATGTCTGTGGCCAGGTCGGAGTTCTGTCCTGGGGACCCAGGGTCCTGAAACCTGCCTAGAGATGTCAGGAGAGGCGAAAAAAGCCAGGGAGATTAGCTGTGCTGGAGACTTGGCTCACTGCCTACAGAGCAGAGACTAGGGCTTGTTTCTGCGGGACTGTCTATAGAGTGGCACACTCTCGGATCTTCCTAGGAGAAGGGAGACTTTAGTCTTTGCCACCTGCCATAGAGACACGAGTCTGGCAAGGACACACAAACATGGAATCTCTTCCTAGGGCCAGGACTTTGGCTAGGTGCCAGAATCCTCACCAAGACAAAATGCAGCCCAGCCTTATCAGCTCACAGATGGGCAGACAGTGCGTAGGTGGACAAAAATGCATTAGGTGCAGTGAGACCAATCGTGCTGCCTCTCTGCGACTGGCCAGGTACCCTCAAACCATCTCTCACAAGAAATCTGTGGATCCTGGGGTGTCAGCTCTGCTGCCAGGGTGTGGGTCATGCTAAATAGCTCTTGAGCTGTCTCAGGATGCAGGTGTTGGGAAGTGAAGGTGCTGGAAGGATAAAAGCTGGCTGTGGATAACACTGCAGAGGCCTCAATGAAACAGGCAGGAAAATGGTCAAGCACCCACAAGATACTCTGGTATTTGCAGGATACCATAGCTTCTAAGAGGGGCTTCGATAAGCTTTAAACTGTAAGGAGTGTTAGACTCAGTCACTTGCTTGTCCTTTGCTTCTCTACGTTGGCCCAGGTGCCTGGACTTCCACTAAGTTTCTCCACAAGGTTTTATCAGCTTCCTACCCACCATGACCCCTTTGGATTGTGTCCCTCTCTGTTTGTAAGTGTGCAGTTCCTCTGCTCACATCCCACAAGCCCATAGGCTATCAGCAGATGTCCCTGCCACTTAGGGGAGTTTCTGATCCAGGCCTGGCTCAGATCTGGCCTTCTCCCCAGAGATTTCTTCCAGCACCCCATCAGCAAACTTTTCTTCTGATTCTCAGAGATGTGTGAACTTAAGATCAAAAATCAACAGCTTGTCTGGGACCTCAGAAAGCACACTTAATCTGTTCCATTTTGCAGATGGGAAAACTGAAACCCAACATAGTATTCACAATGTATGTGGTTTAAATTTTTTTTTTGGTCTTTTCTGAGACATGGTCTCACTATGCAGTTCAGCCTGGCCTTGGGCTCAGTTTGTAGCCCAGGCTGGTCTCAAACTTGCAATAATCAGGCTGCCTCAGCCTCCCAAGTACTGGGATTACAGGAATGTGCCACCATGCCCAGCTGTTGTTAAAATTTTTTTAATTTTTTTTTTTTTGGTGGCACCGGGGATTGAACTCATGACCTTGCACTTTCTAAGCAGGCACTTAGGCCACTGAGCTAGACCCCTGGCCCTTGTGTTTTTGAGACAGGGTCTCACTATACTGTTCAGGCTGGCCTTGAGCTCACTTTGTAGCCCAGGCTGGTCTCAAGCTTGCAACAATCCTCCTGCCTCAGCCTCCCAAGTGCTGGGATTACAGGGGTGCGCCACCACGCCCGGCTTTAGAGGTACTGTTTAAAGAGTACAGATTTCCTGTTGGGATATTGAAAAAGTACTGGAACTGGACAGTAGTTTCACAACACAGTAAATGTGCTTAATGCCACTGAATTGTATAATTAAAATGGTTAAAATGGTAAAGTTTTGTGTTACATACATTTCATCCCCACCAAAGAAATTATACTGAAACACTCTTGCCTAGAGATCAGTAAAAATTCAGTAAAAATTCAGAAGTATAGCACTCCCCCTATTGGTGAGGCTGTGGGCAAGCAGGCACTCTCATTACTAGCTGGAGATGCAAACGAATATATAACCCTTACTGAGAGAAATTTAGTATCATCAGTAAAACTCCTAATGCCACCTTTTTCGTTTCAGTATTTCTACCTCTAGAAAATTATTCTGAAGATATATCTTCAACATATGAAAATAGAGGGGCTGGGCATTTAGCTCAGCGGCATAAGTGCCTGCCTGGCAAATGTGAGGTCATGAGTTTGATCCCTGGTACCAAAAAAAAAAAAAAGAAAAAAAGGAAAAAAAAAAGAAAATACATATATGTTTGGTTATCCAATGCAGGGTTGTTGGTAAATACAAAATATTAGAATTATCTGGGCATGGTGATACACACCTATAACCCTAGCACTCAGGAAGCTGAGGCAAGAGAATTGCAAGTTTGAGTCCAGTCTGGACTAGATATTGAGTTCAAAGCCAGCCTGAACTACATAGTGTGCATGATCCTGTCTCAAAAAAAAAAACTTAAAAACTCCAAAATATTGGAATTAGTTTACATGCTGATACATAGAAAAGTGATATACCTGTAATCCCAGCACTCCAGGCTGAGGCAGAAGGATCACTGTGAGTTCAAGGCCAGTCTGAACTGCATAATGTCTCAAAAAGACAAAAACAAACAAACAAACAAAAAAAAACAGAAGCAGAAACAAATGAATCAAACTAAATTTTAAATGAATCTATATTTAAAATAACATAAATCACTTAAAGAATGAGAAAAATAAAATCAGCTAACTGGAGTAACTTTGATTGCAGTATTTAGAGTATATGCCCTCCTACGAAAGACAGAAAGAACTCAAAAAAACATTGAGCTCCAACTGGTAGGCCTCTTCCACTGTCCCCCACAAGAAATATGGAGGAACAATTCTAAGGCTACTTTTTATGACTCTGAGCTGAAACAAATCAGCAAATATATTGCGGAGATGGAAGCCACATTTCTCAGCGTAGGAGAAAGGAACTGGTAAAAAGGGTAAAAGATAGAAAAAACTCAGCTGCATTAGCTAGAAATTGAGGATATCAGCATGAACTCATAGAGATGGGTATATATCTTATCCATTTTTCAGCTCCATCTTCTAAGAGGGCCTAGAAGTAATGATTCCTGCTGTTAGTTTGCTTTTCATTAATATAATGAAATATCTGAAACAGGCTAATATGACAAAGAGGCTTGTTTAGCTCAGTTTGGAAGTTGAAAGACCAAATAGCATTGGGTAGGCTCTGCAAAGGCCTTCTGCCCTTGGCTGCATTACTTCATAGTAGACTGCAATGATAGGAGCATATGTGAGAAGAAGAAATAAGGAAGAAAAAGGAGGCCAGGTACAAACTGGGGTCCCCTAATACCTTCTCAGGGCATTCTCCAAACTGATTCACTAAGTTCCATTTTTTAAGGTGCTAAAAAATAAATAAAGGTGTGGACTAAGACTATCACACAAGAACATTTTTGGGGCGGGGTACAACACTTAGACCATAACCCAGCCACACTAGAAGAGTAAATCAATCAGAAAGTGACACCTAGTTGACTCTCCCCACCCCCATCCCTTTGGTAGTACTGGAGATTGACCCCAGGAGTGCTGAGTTACATCCTCAACCCTTTCTGTGACAAGGTCTTGCTAGGTTTCCCAGGTTGGCCTTGAGCTTGCAATCTTCCTGCCATGGCCTCCTGAGTGGCTGGGATTACAGGTACATGCTATACCATGGCAGATAAGTTAGCGTTGGCCATTATGAAACCTCTGGGTAGCACATGCCTCTTCATACCAATCACTCACTTCATACAAATCAGCATCTCTTCTATGGTCTTTCTGCCAAAAGAGTAAAACCTGAATCTAACAGTATATCAAACCCAAATTGAGCCAATGGCCTCTACTCTTTCTACAAAACTGTCTGGAGGTGCATCTGAAGAAGGCAAGGCCCCAAGATAAAGTCACTTCCCTAAGGGATGAAGAGAAACTTGAAACTATACTGTAATTAATACCACACAGTCCATTAAATCCAGATATGCATCAGACTAGACTCATCCCTTCCTCAAACATGTTCCAGTTTTTTTTTTTTTTTTTTTTTTGCAGCACCAGGGATTGAACTCACGACCTTGCACTTGCCAGGCAGGTGCTTAGGCTGCTGAGCTAGATCCCCCGCAATGGTGTTTTTGAGACAGGGTCTCACTATGCCGTTCAGGCTGGCCTTGAGCTCACTTTGTAGCCCAGGCTGGTCTTGAACTCACAAGGATCTGCCTGTCTCAGCCTCCCGAGTGCTGGGATTACAGGTGTGAGCCACCATGCCCAGCTTAAAAATGTTCCAGTTTTAAAAGTCATAGATAAGCCAAGGTTAGTGATGCTAACCATAAAACCTTAGTCCTGCTTCCTTATTTGAGCAGTATTAGCTAAACTGCTAATTTTGTTGGTTGATTATAGTTTGATCAATGTAGTACCCACATGTTGCTTTAAAAATTATCCCAGACAAAGGGCCTCAGTGGCAACCCACTCTGGACTCCTCCTGTCTCTCAGGAGCTATCTCTCAATAAACCTTTCCTACTCTTAACCTCCTTTGTTCCCTGGAATTCAATCTTTGATCTCAGGGGACAGAAATTCTGTACTTTTGACATTAAACAGGTCAAGAGCTATATTTCTCCTATGTAGGTATCAAAGTTAATTCCTTACACTCAATGAGAACATTAACTGTTACCTTGTGAGAACTTGGATGGCAAGAGGCAAGTCCAAGGTCATTACCCAGTGTCAGGGGTGCTAATTTAGATTCTAGTTGAAGCGCAGGTTTCTGCAAGTCTAGTTGACTGGTAATGGTTAACTCTCAATATCCCTGTCCTCAAAGGACTTTGAAAGGGGATATAGTGGTTCACCCCTCAGAAGGCTAAGGTAGGATGATCCCCACGAGTTGGAGGCCACCTAGGCAACATAGTGAGTTCAAGGCCAGCCTGAACTGTCTCAAAACACACACACAAAAATATACAAATGAATGATTGAAAACTTAACAGGAAGGTCGGTGGGAAATACAGTACTCGCCCAGTGTACAGGGGCCCTTGGTTAGTCCTACCTATTCCCCATCCCTGTGTATTTTCTTTTATTTTCTCTCTCTCTTTTTTCTTTCTCTTTTTGTCTTTTTGAGACAGGGTCTCGCTAAGCAGTTCAGGGTGGCCTTGAGCGCAATTTGTAGCCCACGCAGTTCTCGAACTTGCAACGATCCTCCTGCCTCAGCCTCCGGAGTGCTGGGATTACAGGAGTGCACCACCATCCCCAGCTTCTCGCCGTTTTCAGGGTGCTTTTAACTTTATCTCTTGCCACATTCATCTGTGTGCACCTTCACATACAATACATCCAAGGGTCTCCAGGGGAAAAAACTGCATCATGCCTGGTCTCCCCACCAGAAGGTAACAGAAATGCCTCCCAGGTCTCCAGCTGGAAAAGCTTGAAACTAGATTTAAGGGCTCCAACAGGATCTGCTAGGTGGACTCTGAGGCGATTCCGCCCGAGCATGGGAAGATGTGTGATGCACAGCCTGGACTCCCTGTGGAAGGCCACAGTCACAAAGAACTAGGCACCTTCTATCTCCAGCCATCACAGCTGAACATGGGAGACAAAATGGCCGTGCCCCGCGCTGGGCCTACATATGGGTTCCAGGCCATGCCTGAACTACAACTCACACCCTTGGGGCTGGAGGCCAGAGCCCAAAACGTGCTTGGCGGGGGGTGGGGGGTGGGGAGGGTGTCACTAGATGTGGCGCTAGTTTGAGCCCCTCCCCCAGCTGAAGGCCTCCGCAGACGTTGCGCTTTGGGTCCACGCCCCCGCCCTTCACCGCACTGGCCGACGGGACTCGTAGTTTCTTGGCAACCGAACCCAACCTCCTTTTCTCCTTAAGGAACTGGACTTCCCGGTGTGGCTTTAGCGCCTGCGCACAAAGTCTTGAGGCATACCACGGCTCCCGGCGGCCACTGCGGCGCGCGCGGTTGCGTGCTGACGCACTTAATCGTGCTGACGTGCAGCGCGGCCCAAGCGGGGTGCGAGTGGCGCAGTCGGAGCCTGCTGCGGCCCCTGAGGAAGCGAGGAGGCGTCCGTGTCGTCTGAGGCGGGCGGACCGGCGAGGCGAGGCGAGGCGAGGCGAGGCGGCGGCTCCAGGCCTCGAAGGACTTGGGTGGTCGAGCGGCGGCAGGACCTCTCCTCGAAGGCGGCGGGCGGAGGAGGAGGCGGCGGCGGCGGGTGAGAGGGTGGGGGAGCGCGCGAGTTGGGTGGGGGAGGGGTGACGGCCCCGGCACTGGGCCAAAGCGCGCGGAGAGCGGCCCAGGCCTCCGCGCGCACGCGCGCGTGCTCGCCGCACTCATCCTGCGCGGAGGCCCTCCCTTGCTTGTTTCCCCTCCCCCTTAGCGCGATTCTCGTTCGGGGCCTTAGGTCCTCCAGCCCCTCCCCCATGGCAACGGCGCGTGCCGCCGCCTGAGCTAGGGTTGCGCGCGCCCTCGGCGGAAGGGAGCGCGCGAGACTCGGCTCCTCGCCTCCCCGACGAGTGCGGCCGAGGTGGTGTTCGCTCTCGCGGCTGCCCTTCTCGGCTTTTAAGTAGCGCGAAGTGGGTGGTGTGGAGGGCTGCTCAGGGATCCATTCCTCAGCCCAGGATCCATTCTCCATTCTGGGCCTTTTACTTTCCCGATGCTCTGCGGGGGAGGTCTGTGGACCGGCCCGGAATCTCCTAGACTGCGGGGCGCCCCGCCGCGCCCCTTCCCCCATTTCTCAAGGCCAAAAATAGTCCTCTACGCCTGTTTAGCGCGGGGAGGACCTTGCACTAACTAGCCTGGATTGCAGCAGTTTGAACTCGTTAGTATCAGCTGTGAAATTATTAAGGGAGGGGGAAAGGTGCAAGTCTTGAAAATCAGAAAAAAACAAAAACAACCAACCCGTGTTCAGTCTGTTCTAAGGTAGGCCATGTGCTCCTTTTGTTTGATACCAAAAGTGTTAAAGCTGGGGAAGCTTTTGGAGCTTTTCGTTGGAAAGAAAATTTTGGACTGTGGGTGTTCTGGTGTCTTGCATGAAACTTACGTGCCTCAGTTTCCATTTACTGTTCTCTGCCCTGAATCGAAAATCTGGTCTTTCGTTTCTTTCTCAGTACATTGGTTTAGAGCTCTTCCTTTAATGTTTCAGTGTCCCAGTGCTGAGAGTTTGCTGCACTTACCTAGGTCCATTTCCTGGACACTCTTCCTCCTCTCGGTGTCATTTCCTTTCTTGAGTATCTTAATACTAGATTTCAAGGTAGTTTTCTGCTTGGTTACTAGTTTGGTATTCTGGTAATTCTTCAACAGGAATTTTATTTTATTTTATTTTATTTTATGTTTGTTTGTTTATTTATTTATTTATTTATTTTTGAGACAGTCTCACTATGTAGTTCAGGCTGGCCTGGACTCACGGTGAAAACCCAGACTGACCTCAGCTTGAGGTGATCCTCCTGCCTCAGCCTTCCCAGTGCTGGGATTACAGGCGTGTGCCACCATGCCCCGCTCAACCGGAAAAATTCTTGTCTTTTGCAGTTTTTACTTTCTGCTCTTATCTTGGGTGATTTTTGCATACCCAGTCTGTGAGCTCGTTTCTAAAGAGTAGTCTCGTCTTGGAAGTTTATGTTATTGATATTATTTCCTCCTTTTAATGCCTTGAACACTGCCATGGGTGCTGTGGTTTTATTTTTTTGGTACTAGGGATCGAACTCATGATCCTCGCACTTCCCAGGCAGGCACTTGTGCCACTCAGCTATATGTATCCCTGGCCCTCAGTGCTGTGGTTTTATACTTTGGATTTTTTTTACCCCCTTTGGTTGTTGCCTAAAAATTACCCAAAACATGGTGAATTAATATCCTTTGCTTCGAAGTTGCTTACTTTCCCCCTAGGGAATGGGAGGATTTTTGTGTGAGGTATGAAGTTTGGGTGAATGATTAGCCTGGAGTATTAATTACAGGTCAGAAGCATTTTGCAAGGGAGGCAGAAATTAGGTGGGGTGTGGACCTGGGTTAGAGTGGAGGATTGATTTTAGAAAATTAAAGTGAGAAAAATGAGAGTTGGGAGATAGAGAAACCGATTTCTTAAATTGTAGTTTTTGATTACTTCCTGAATTTCCTGCTTGCGATTCTCTGGATTTAGTCTCATCTGTTACTCCTTTATCCTATGGTACAGTTAGTTATCTCCTATGTTGCTTATAATTGTTTTTGAGTCTTCTACTGAGATTGAGCACAGGGACCTATCCTTTGATTCGGGTGTTCTTTATGTTAACATCACCCCATACTTTTCTTTCCTTTCTTCATGCTTTGGTGTCTTTTCTCCAGGCAGATGTGTGATGCTTTATTCTGGAATTTTCTAAATGAAATATTTCATTCAGTCCTATTTCTTTTTTTTTTTTTTTTTGCTTTAATTTTGCTTTGCTTACTTGTTGGGATTTTTCTGAGGTAATTTTCTGTCACATAATTGTGCTTTCTGAAACTTTCTGGAGAAAATGCATTGGAAAAAAAAACAGCGTATGTAGTGCACAGCCAATAAATGTAGCTGGAGAAACAGGCTCGGAGGTTCTTTTAGAGTCGTGCTGGGGATGAGATAAATTGGGAGAATGGAATTTGGCAGAAGGCATAGGTTAACATGTAAATGATAGGATTAGAAGAGAAAAAATAGGAAGTATGCAACAGGTTAGTAGAGAAAGTCAACAGTTGAAGGTCAGTGAAAGTGAGATGTAGAGATTTAACATTTTACATAGATAAGCTTGGGGCAAGGTATATAGAGAAAAATAGGGGAATACTTGGAAGAGAGGAGGCTGGTTTGATGTTTAAGTGAGACAGGAAGTTGACAGATAATATTTAACAAGAGCCATTGAGACTTTGGAGGAGCTACAAGTCATGTGATAAATCCTATTGGAAAGCAAATTGAAGAAATAAATATCAGGATAGTTGATAGGAGCTAAAATATTTGCAATCAAAGAAATGGCTCCTTCCCTGGGAGATGAAGTATAAGATTACATATCTATGGCTCCATGTGCCTGTTGGCCTGTAGTTAGGTGTGAGACTGCAAAGGACACTTGATTTATGTTAACCAGCCAGTTTCACTGTTCTTATACTGAGGGACTGTTTAGTCCCTTTTTGTGTTTTTACTGGGTAGTCTGAAATTCTTAGATGAGTTCTGGGAAGATGTGTGCTATGGGCTCTTAATTGTTACATGTGATAGTTCCACGTCTAGTATTTGTTATGTCCTATTTGGAGAGTTTAAACATTAGAAAAGTTGAAGTCACCACTTGTGTATATTGGCACCAGTGAAGAATATAGGGATAGTGTGGAGAGAATATAGGGATGGTATTTGAGAGGAAAGAGGAAAGTTGTTTTCCTGGGATGGTGAAAGAAGGAAATACAAATGTAAGGCGAAATGGCTTAGAAGTCTGTAAAAGCATTGGGAGAAAAGACTGTGAGAACTGTGCTAATCTTTGCTAGAAAGCAATCAGGGATGAAGAAGAGGGTTTATTCAAGAAAGGAAGAATGCAGTTATATGTAGCATAAGAATAATTGCTGAAATAGGCATGTAAGGAGAGCAGGGACATGGGAGGTGGTAAGTGGTTAGTTTGGAGCCAGGGGCCTGACCCGTGTCTCCCCGCTCCCCCCCAGGAGTGGTGGTGCCCCCCCTGGGCACAGGGCCATGTACAACGGGATCGGGCTGCCGACGCCCCGGGGCAGCGGCACCAACGGCTACGTCCAGCGCAACCTGTCCCTGGTGAGGGGCCGCCGTGGTGAGCGGCCTGACTACAAGGGAGAGGAGGAACTGCGGCGCCTGGAGGCTGCCCTGGTGAAGCGGCCTAATCCTGACATCCTGGACCACGAGCGCAAGCGGCGCGTGGAGCTGCGATGCCTCGAGCTGGAGGAGATGATGGAAGAGCAGGGGTGAGGGGAGGGTTTGGGAGAGCCAAGCACTGAA
>RJWT010031994.1:0-14227 GCA_004365215.1 Cuniculus paca | reverse complement strand
AAAAAAAAAAAAAAAAAAAAAAAAAAAAAAAAAAAAAGAAAAAAAGAAAAAGAAAAGAAAAAAAAGGTTGAAACTTCCCCAAAGATATTCCAGATAGGATCTATTTCACACAGAAATGAGATTCCAGATTACAAGAGTTCACAAAGAGAATAGTAACAAGTGACTCCCACAGTTCTTGAACTCTCAGCCAGGTTCAGATACCTAACATGTCTCAGAGTATGGAAGAAGAAAAGATCTTGCGTGGAGGGACCCCGCTGTGTCCAAGATCCGTGTGTTTGGAGTAGGTGGAGTGAGGGACTTTGTCCCTTCACCTCAAGCTAAGCAGAAGGATTTCAAAGTGGCTCCTTAGAAAACTTGATAGGAGATGCCTGCATGAGGACAGGGGGAGGTCAGAGTGCCCTGGGATCTGACACCCTCTCAGGAGATCCGGGAGGACCGAGACCGGCTGATAAACTGCTTTGGCAAAAGTCCAGGAAATGTGCTGCCCTGGGCCCATGGCGAGTGGCGTGAGTGTCCCATCACGGAAAAGACTGGGCCAGGAGCAATGGAGAGCTGAGTGAGGTCATGTCCGAGCCTCTCCCAGGGGGACAGGGGATCCTGGTAACACCGGAAGTGGGCAGCTCGGAACACGGTTCAGAGTCATGAGTGCCCCGGGATAGGGACGAATGGACGTGAATCAAAGGCTCAGCCGTGATGGAATCTTCTAACAGTTCATGAAAACTTTCCTCTTTGGGACTGCCTGCCTGAGACTGGGAAGCCAGAAGAGGGGGTGACCGAATCAAGTGAAACCACTCACTTTAATTCTCCACCATCCTTGCTCTGCCTGCAGCCCCAGAGGGCAGTTAGCAACCTGGGTGAGAAAGGGAGAGGAAGACCAAAGAGTCAAACTGCTCTCCTCCCAGAAGGCACGCGACCCTGCTGAAGGAGGCCCAGCCGGGAGGACGGGAGCTTTCATTTTAAGTTAAAATTGGAGCTTGTCAGCACAGGACACGGAACCTTCTATTTCAAAATAAGCACTAGTGTGGGTAACATAAGGTAACTATAGAACTATTCCTAAAGTTAAATAGAGTGTCACAGGACTTGCTAAGTTTTCCTCCAGTGACAATGGAAAAATTTCACTACATTTAAAGAGTAGTAGGAAACAAAAAGAAGCAATTTGACGATAAGTCCTAGGCATACCCAGTTTAGCATCTCAAATACTGCTCAGTGCCCTTATATTAAAAATTATGATCCCTTTAGTAATAATATAGGCCAAGCACTTTGAAGACTGAGATAGACAGAGGAAATAGCCCCAAAGAACACGATTAACAGTTGCTTTTGGGGAAATATGTTTAAATTAGGGGTTTGGATGCAATGCAGAGATCAGATGCCTGCAATATTTTCCACACACAAGAAGTAACTATGTATCTCAGGAATGATTTATTTATTTCACAGTTAAATCTCCAACCTAAGATAATTGATAGTTTCGCACTCTATTGTTAGCACCTGAAGGGACGTGAAGGCACATTAGCAGGTTGAGGGAAATGTGGAAGAGCAAGTTGTTTAGTTCACAGCAAACAGTTTTTGTTTGTCTCCCTCTCTCACAGGCAAGGACGAAGGAGAGACGCATACATATGTTACATACATATGTTACAAGAGACATTTCTCTTTATTATACTCAAACTTAATATTTCTTACAGTTTAGAAAATTCCTTATTTTTTTTTTTCATGTCAAGTTAGGTAAAAAGTCTTTTCTCTGAGCTGGCCTTCTTCCATGATTCACTAACTTGCTACTGGAGAGCTAAAAATAACAGTGGACTGTGTGATTCTTGAGAGTGGGGCTTTTTCAACTTGGTAGCTTTAGCTCTTAGAAAAATGCCTGGGAGTCTTAGGGGGTTCATTGAAATTTTTATTTATAAGTTTAAGAAGCTGATGCCTCAATAATGTGAAATATAAACCAAGGTCTTAAAAGAGAATAAAAGTCACCACCAACACACCTTCCTCATCAACTATACAGGAAAGAGAATTTATGACTAATTCTGGATTAAAACAGGTTAATGAAAATGAATTTTTGCTAGGATTCTACATATATATGAAAAGTTCTGATTAAAAAGAAAGAACTATGATCCATTATATTGACCCCTTACTTCTTCATACTCAAACCAAAAATGAACCATCTGCCTTTGTGTGCTTAGTGGAAAAAAATGAAAATTAAATCTGAGCTCTTTTGCCCAAATTAAAGTGTTGCTATTCAGTTTACAGTTAAGAACTTGATTAAGAAAAAAAACTGTTGAAACTGTTTTTGAAATCTAAACACACATTTTTAGGCATGATCTTTTGTTTGAGAAACACAATGTTTTGGTACTTTCAACGTTGACTCATTTCCCCAGGTGTCCCCTCGAGACCTTTTGCCGGGAGTTTGTCTCAGGAGTTTGTCCTGCAAACAGGAATGTATGAGACAACAGTGCAGATAGACAGTCATGAGGGTTTGCTGGGAAGGCAGGAGAGAGACAAGGAGAGAACATGAGAGCTTTCAATAGATTGTGCTGCTGTGGATTAGCCAAGCAGAACATTTAGTCCACAGAGAGGAATGTTTCAGACACTCAGAGCTCAGACGTAAGAGGACAATATACATAAAAGGAAGCAAAAAGCAAATAAAATAGCAGAGTGACTCCTCTTCAGAGACAAGGGCAATGTATCCATGTGATCCTCCTCACATAAATAGATTTTGAAAGGATAATGGCCAGTCATTCACCATTTCAGTAACATTAACTGCCTCTGAGGAGCTCTTGTTCAGTTTTGCTATATTCAGTGGACTGAAATGAGATAATAGATTAAAGGTCACTTGGGAAAAGTAAAAGGCCTAGTAGTTCACCTTGTTTCTGGGATTATCAATGTTTTGTTTACTTCGTATCAGGAAAACAGACCCAGAATGAGAGCGGGCTGCGAATGTAGATGTGAATACATGGAGGGCAGACGGAAGTGATGATGGGGTCCCTATCATGGGGGCTATGCCTGGGAAAGATGCCATCAAGTGTAACCATAGGATTAGAGAAGGAGAGCAATATGGAGGTTTCAGAGAGGGATGTGAGGGTCAAACAGGAGACCAGAGCTAAGAATATACGAAGCTGAGACACCCTGTTTGACTTTAGGACTAAGCATCGTAAAGCTTTGATCTTTGTAGTGCTTGCTAATGATGCCATGAATACTTTGGCATAGTAATCAGTGCAAACTGAAATTAATGAGCTACATGAATGTTTTCACTGTTTTTAGGAGAGTGGGCGCTCCCTGTCTCTTCCCGGAAGACCCGTCCCACCCATCATGTCTACAACATCTCCTTGGCTGTTCCAGCCTGCTTCTAATTACTCCAGCAAACCAGTATATGGGCTGGAGAAAGCAAACAGAAGACCAACACCTTGGGAAGCAGCAGCGAAGTCTCCTCTTGGCCTAGTGGATGATGCCTTCAGACCCAGGAATATCCAAGAGTCCATTGTGGCAAATGTGGTCTCAGCAGCTCGGAGGAAGGTGCTTCGGGGGCCCCCAGAGGATTGGAATGAGAAACTGTCTTATGTTCCTCAAACACAGAGGGCCAATATGGACTCATTTGAAAGGCAAGAGTATCATGTTACCTCTGTAGCCAATAATAACATGCCCACCAACTCTCAATATGGTGCGCAGTTGCCATACGCATATCATAGGCAGGCTTCTAGAAATGATTCTGAAATAATGTCCCTGGAGACCAGGTCTGATTACTGCCTTCCCATAGCTGATTGCAACTATAACCCACACCCCAGGGGCTGGAGACGCCCATGAAAGTAAGAACAAATTGTGTGACAATTAGGATTTTTGAAAAAACTCTTTTGTAGATGTTTCTACTTTCCTAATAGATCTAGATTCACTTTTGGTCTTGGCTCATTTTCATGGTCATTTATCTGGGCCTGTGTGTGTATTTATGGACGTGCACACACAAGTGTGAACAACTTCCTTGTCTGCAGATGCATAGAGTATTTCTTGGAAGAAAAAATTCATTTTCTGCATTGATGTTCTGATAAGTGTAATTCAAAATCTTAATTCCATTTATAAGGGATGGCTTATGCAACCATTCTCTGCTCAGTTAAAGTGAAAGTATTTGCCTTGTCCCAGGAATAAATTAATAAAGTATGTCTTAATTAACATTAGCTGTAACAGCAAGGACTTTAACATTAGGGACACTTTTAATGAGTTTATGTCAATAAGTAATGGTTATATTAAAAGTATTTCATTGGAGTTATTCTAAGTATTTCTCGGAAACAGTTTTAAAGTTAACAAAATTCAGATTTTTTGAATAACTAAAATATAAAAATTCTTAGAAAGAAATGTGGAAGAGTAAAATTATTATACATTTCAGATGGACTTTGCAGTAAATGGTGTAAAGTGTGGGGAACAGAAAGATTTAGGTATAGGGTTTATTTCTAATCTATTTAAAGTCAGCAGACAGGAATAGACTCTGGGTTCAGTTGTTCTCATTTGTCAAATGAACAGATTGGATTATCTAATTTCTTAGACCCTTAACAACTCTGATAATACAAGATTCTCTCATTAGTAGAATGGGCTTTGATGCATTATTCATTTTGGTTGCTCATCATATAAATATCAGATTAAGTTTAAGGGTGGATTAGATAATTAGTGTTAATACACACATCATTAAAGGTCTCAAAAGGAATTTCTGGGTGACAGGATTTGGGTTACGTGTTTGTGGAGTGAGGGTTGATGTGAAGGAAAAAAAATTGATGGATTTAAGGAAGTGGTAAACGAATATGCTTGTTATGCAACTAGAAGTCATGACCATTTCTTTGGTTCCAAAAAACATGCCACAGAAGCCTATGCAACAAGTGGTGCTTCTTCAGGAACTTGCCATTAGAATGTTCAAAGGAAGTTAGACAGCTGCTTCATCCATCCCATGACCCAGGCCTCGGTAGCATGACCGTGAACCATCACCTCCAACACCTGCTCCTTACTATCACACCCAGTGTGACGTACAAGGAAACCTCAGGTAGTGGACATCATAAGCAAGTATCTAGAATATTTTAAAATTTAAAATATCTTGAGTATTCAAAACTTCCTTAGCTTTTCCTATGTGGTAACTCTGCTTTGTCTTATTTTTTTTTTTAACTCTTGAATTTATCATCATGGTCTCATATGATGATGGTCACTTTTACAGAATTAAATTTTTAAAAAATCAGTGCAAAGATGATCCCTTACATTGGAAGTAAAAAAATAAATTGAAGAAATCACACACAGTAAGTTGTGTCAGTGGTAGAACTGACCAGAAATTAATTTTTTCATTCATGCAGAAAATAGAAGATGAATACTTTCTAAAGTTTTATTGTTAAATTATCTTAAATTGATATAGTGTTAATTCTCTCCAAGTATAATTATTGGCTCCCAAAAATTTTTGTGGAATTTAAAAAATAATGTCTGATGTAGATGTACGAACAAGTTTGTCAGCAAATTTTTAAGACAGCCTCCCATAAAATCCTTAAGTTAAAATTATTATAGTGGCTGAATCATTCTGGATTTGGATGTTTTAAGAGAAGAGGAGTTTAGTGGGAAAGACTTTACTTGCTGTGGCCATATTCTATTGTGTTGTTTTCTAAGTGCTAGGTTTTATTTACATCAGTTGATATGCATTATATTACTTACTGAAATTCACTACACTCAAAATAGAAAGAGGCAGATTTTTTTAAACTTAGATATTATAGTTTTTTCCCTCTTTGCTTGCACTATACCGGAATTATCATTTGTATTGAGCTCCCTAAATTTATTCTAAATATAGAAAAAAAGACAATAGAGGGCAGGAAAGTTGTACGTGTTTCACTTATAGGGATATGAACATCTCATCTTTTTATTAAAAATTAATGCTCCAAGAGGTCCTATTTTAGCAGGGCATGGTGGCACACACCTGTAATCCCAGCTACTCAGGAGGCTGAGGTAGGAGGATTGTAAATTGGACCCCAGCCTGGGCTACTTAGTAAGACCCTGTCTCAAAATGTAAAGGGGAATGAAAATTTAAAGGCTTATAGCTCAGTACAGAAAGCCCCTAGCTTCAATCCCTAGTGCACAAAAAAAGCAGCTCTATTTTACAGACAATAGCTCTGAAAGTAAATGTGTCATTCTCAAGTCATCACAGAGTGTATATTTTTCTCCAGTCTACTTGGAAATGATAAAGTTATGATGCTCACATTTAACCTAATGGTTGAGCTAGGACCCCTACCACATTGAGATTCAATTCTTAGGAGTAAGAAGATTTAGATAACTATTGTTCTTGGAAAAATAAAATGACTTGTCCCTTCTTACAAATGATAGTGCTTGCAGAGAAGAGCTGACATTTTGTAAATAGACACTTTTTTTTGTAAAACATCTTTCAATGAGTAGCAATCACATACATGGCAAGAGTTTTTTTTTACTATGTTTTATAAAACTCTAAAAGTAGAGTATGTCAGTCATAGTGACACTAATTTGGCATTTTTCTTTCATCTTGAGTTTAAATAGCATATCATTACATGTGTGTAAAGTGTCAGTTTTTCAGGTGAATTAAAATTTGTCTTGTATTTTGAGTTTTATAAGTGCACAGTTTATAGTCCATTCATCTTTGAATATATTTCTTACATCTTACATTTTGGCACCATCACATACATTGGAAAGAGCTTAACAATATAAATATACATAATGATTTAAAACTCTGGATAAAAATGGCATCAAATAGTGATAATAAACAGGAATTATAGGGATGTTTGTTTTAAACAAAAAGTAGATTTCCACACTTGACTCTATTCAAACTAGAAGTAACTACACTGTTCACACTTTTCTATTTAAAAAAAGACTGTGTTCTCTTGCTAATTAGATTGGCATTTGCACCTCTTTTTATCCCAAAAGTCTGTATTTGAAAGATTGTACTGAAAAGTCAAAATTATATCAGTAATAAATGTAACTTGAAAATCAGGTTGAGGATTTCATTTTTCCTTATGAAATTGTCTATTCAAAAGACTTTTTTCCTGTTACATATTTTTAATTTTTATTTTCCATAATAGTTTCCAGATAAATCAGGATTTCAGAATGTATGGCAACTTTTAAGCTGTCTTGTTAAAGAAAAAAATGATTCAGTGATATTGTTAAAGCATGGTGAAGATGACTGTTCAGGACCATCCAGATAGGTCTAAGGACCACTGCAGAGGGTCTTACAGTGGGGGAAGAAGATTGGGTTCAACTCCAAACACAAAATGGGCAAGTGAGAGTTCATAGTAAGGAGCAGCGTGGGGCAAAGTGGAGGGAAAATCATTAGCAAAATCAACCTAACAGGATTCCTGCTGAGGACAGACCAGAGTGACCAGATGGGGGAATGAGGGGCCTGATCAGATACCAAGAGTGAGGGACTTCTGCAGGGATCTTTGATATAACTGGATTTTCCAAGAAAATGCAGTGATCCTACCAGAACATTCAGAAGCCTGATTAAGGTTTGGCCAAGCAAAGAATCTTTCTCACTGTAACTTTTAAAGGCTTCTTTTAAAACTGTTCCAGAATTACAATCAGTTTCATTTGGAAGTCAAGAAGTTTAGAATACAAACATATTTTGACCTTGTTCTTAACTAACCCTTTCCTTAATGGTATGTCAGAAATCAATCCTAAGCATAAGTACATGGCTTGACAGTGCGCTGGGTGGGTGTTCAAGGCCAGCTGGCTCTTCTCTTACCTGCCGCCATGTTCAGTTCTCAGCACTTCCGGCTCTTGGTCCTCTTTAGGCTGGCCCAAGGCTGACAGAAGCCTTCCTTTTAAGTAAAATTCTTTTAAAAATTTCTTAGGTTCTTTCTAGAGACTATTAAAACTATCAGCTGGAATGAGAGCTTTTCATGGTCAATAGACATCATCTAACACAACTTTTCAACACTTGTTTCTTGGGAAATTCTAAGTAAAAGGGCTATTTTTGGTATTCCGATAAAAGTGTTTTTTTTTAAAGGGTCAGCATTTGAAAACACACTTCAAGAATAAATAATGTTTTAACAACTTAAATGACTTAACACAGTACTAGGGCTGGAGGTGGAACTCAGTGATAAAGCACCTGCCTGGCATTCTGGAGGCTCTTGGCGGCATCCCCAGCCTTGCAAAACCAAGGCAAAACTCAAAGAGAGAGAGAGAGAGAGAGGGAGAGGGGGAGAGAGGGAGAGAGGGGGAGAGAGGGAGAGAGAGGGAGAGAGAGGGAGAGAGAGGGAGAGAGAGAGAGAGGGAGGGAAAAGAGAGGCATATTAGACTTTTAGGGTATTAATGCTATGTAAAAAGTTTCTTTTCTCTGAGATACTCCTAGTATTTTGTAAACTATAAATTTTAAAACATACTAAAAGGTAGGTAGTGTCAAATGGAGTCAACAAGTACCTAGAAGTAAGGAAAATTGAATTCCCTAACTGGTCTGCCAAGAAGACAGCAACAGAACCAAACTCAGGCTAACCAATGTATCCCCTAATCCATTAGTACAAAGTGCTTGCTTCTCAGCAGCTTTGGCAAATCACAAGACCCGTGATTCCTCCGATTTAATAAGACAATACTTTCATGGAGGGCATTTCATTACTTGTAACTTTATAAAACATGACAATTTATACTTCTACAAAGGATCTGGCAATTCGCATCCCCTTATAAAAATGCAGTGATTTTGTGAAGATCATTTAAAGAGAAAATGCCTCCAATGAGTCTGGCTCTGATATTTTTTTCTCTTTACAGATGTAGTAAAGAGTTGCTTTATTATGTTTCTTTTGTCAACTTTCTCCATAAACTTATTCTTCCACCCTTTCCCACCTCCCACCAAAAAGAGGAAAAAGTTTTACTCAACTCCACAGCATATTGCAATTAATATTTCTTACCTGAGGATCTGAAAAAGCATTATAAAGCAGAACCACCTCGACTTGATGATTTGAGTAAGTGGGAGGTTGGCCCTACATCACCAAATAAATTATAATAGGTTTATGTAGGTAAAGGCTCCATCTTAGAGCCAAATTCTCCCTATAGAAGCTGGTCTATATTATCATGAACAAACAAGGATAGAAATAGGACTCTCTGTACATATTTTCTTCATTGTCACCTTTGCTACAACCATTTTTCACGACAGTTGAGCTCTAGGTGTATTCTTCAAGGTTCTTTATTCAATACAGGGACATTCCCAGTTGCATGTATTGGAAAGTAGAATGACATCCTTTGTACCACTCAGAACACGAGTGGTTCCCTTGGATACAGCAATCATTGGATGCTCCATTGGATGAAGCAATCATTTCTAAAGCAACCAGAAAACTCAGACACAGAAGCTTCGCAGAAGCTTTGTAACACCCAGGGCTGATCCCTGACCCATCAGGACTGGCCTCATTTCAAGAGCTTGACTTGGCTGTTTTTCAAGTTGATCTCCATGTCATTCATGCCACAGCTTTCTGCAAGACTGAGACAAAAGACAAAGAAAAAGAATTTTAAAATAAAGGATAGTTATTTTTCCAAAACTTGTCACTGCAGGATCAGAAAGCTATGATAATTTTCCCCACCCATCGTAAGGGTCATGGATGACACTTCTGTAACAAAAGACAGGATAGTAAGAGAAAAGCATAAAACACTGCTGAATCAAAGTTTTATATAACATGGATGATTTAAAAAATGAAGTCCCAAAGACCCAGAAAATCTGTCCATTTTTATGCTTAAGTTTGATGATGAATGGACACCATACAAAAGGATATGATCCAGTGGTAACAGACCAAGGGGGATCCCAGCAAGGCCATAAGTCCATGTTCCTTTTGGCCTCTCTGTGTGGGATTTCTTCCTCTCAGGAACGGAGCAGGACCCTCTAAAATGAGTCCCCAAAGGAGAAAGAGAAGAGTGAGCTTTCCAGCTGTTAGGATTTGTTTGGGCACAGAGGGTTTACAGTTTCTATGACTTTGCAGTTTCTATGACTTATAGTTTCTATGATCAAGGAAGAGGAATTCTGGTTTTTATGACTTCCTTCACGGGAGAAAGAATAATGGGAGACTGAAGAATGGGAAATGGTCAGAGGGAGATCAGGCTTCTGAGGTTTTTCCAATTTCTTTCAGTTCAAAGTACTCAATATGCCAAGATTCTGTACTTTGGAATACCATGTTCTGAGCTCTGAAATTATTATTCAAAAAATTTTTTTTTGGCCAGTTAAGGTCTCCTTTCTCCTTGAATTCAGATGATCTTTCTGTGGTTTCTACTTGCAGTATATTCAACCTACTGCCTATGAGTTAGACTTGCCTTCTTATAATAAAAACATTTAAAAACATAGGAAGTTTTGCTATTTATGTACATTCACTATCTTGTATATTTTGTATGTGGCCCAAAACAATTCCTCTTCACTCAGTGTCATAGGCCAGACGTTCTGTGATAACCTTGGCTATGACCTTACTTATGGCTTATTGAAGTTTATACTTCCTAGAGGGCTAAGTGGAGGAAAACTAAGCCTGATACATCAGCCCAAGTTTAACGCAAAGCTAAACCAAACTCTTAAGTCCAGAATGAGAATGGTAAGGAAAACAAACAAAAAAATAGGGCAGTGGTTTCATGACCTACAGTGATTTCTGGAAACTCAACTGATTCTTGAATAAGCAACACATTTAAATAAGCAATTATCTAAATTCCTCATTTTGCAAAAAAAGCAAGTTGTTGAAATATAAGAATTCAGTGTTCAAGGTCTCAAATGTTATTGGATAGAAAACAGTCAGAACTATGGGCAAATTCTATAGATATTTGCCTGAGAAGTTGCAAATGAAAAACACATTTACAATATAGATAAAAATATTCCCCAGAAGAAGTCTCATCAATCTATAACTTGTTTTTATTTCACACGATCATGCTATAGAATTGTTTTGGCCCATTCCTGCTATGGTATTTTATCAAAATACAAGTGATGTAATTTACAAGGAACAGAAATTTATTTTTTCACAGCATTGGGGCTGGAAAAATTGATGATAAAGGCAGATGTGGTGTTGGTCAGTGTGGCTCTATGCTTGGAAGATAGTGCTTCTTTACAGTGTCCATGTGTGACAGACAGGACAGCGGCTGGCCCTGCCCCTTGCATGCCTCTGTGAGGCACTAATCCCACCCACAGGCCAGGGCTCTCATGGGCTGATTACCTCTACAAGGCCCTACCCCTTCAAAGCGTGAACTGGGGATTAACTTTCAAGATGAACTTTGGAGGAACCCAGACTATGGCAAGAATTATTCTTAAAACAAAGCACATTTTTAAAAGAACCATTCTTAGATTTAAAACCAAAGAAGGAAGTTGGGTGTGGAGGAAGGAAAAAGTTGAATTTTAGCTATTAGTATAAAGCATGGTTTTACTACCATAAAGACCTGATATTTATGGCACAAATATTTCCATGTGCATTGCATTTACTTTAAAAAATCTCCCTTTAGGGATCAATTATCCAAACTTGGCATTTTCCTCCACTTATTCTCTTTTAAAGTTATCAACAGCAAGACTTGATTTTAATCTGAGAAAACAGGCTTTGATAAAGGCATCAGAATTAAAGGTCAGCAGGTAGCACTCATCCTGAGTTCGAATTTCTCAGACAAGGGGCGACATGGAGTTCTAACAGTGTGATAGTCAGCAGGTCTATTTTTAAAATTAAGGTTATTGGTACAATTTAGATGTACATAATGATCACTTTTATCCTAGGGAATTTGTATTTGCACAAGATATATTTTGATTCCTCCCCCCCCATTCCCTTTCCTTCCCTTCAAACTTTCTTCCTCGCTTAATTTGCAAAATCTTTCCTTCCACTTTATCTTCTTTTCTCATTTTTTCTTGTCCCTTCCTTCCTTTCCCTGTCTCGCTCCCCTTCCCATTTGAACAATTTTTTCCTATTTCTCAGTATCGATTACACATTTTGATCCTTATTTACACTTTCAGTTTCTCACACCTGAGAGACAAAGCAAGATATACAAATTAAAACAGCACTGAGATTCTATCTCACTCCAGAAAGAATGGCTAATATCAAGAAATCACTCAATATCAAATGCTGGCAGGGCTGTGGGGAAAAAGGAATGATTCTCTACTGTTGGTGAGAATATAGACTGGCACAACCACTGTGGAAATCGGTGTGAAGATTCCTCAAAATACTAGGACTAGAGGTCCCATTTGACCCAGCTATTCGCTATTCCCCTTTTTGGTATCTTCCCCAAAGAATTAAAAGCATCACACCACAGCAATATATATATGCACACACATGTTGATAGCACCAGTTTGTAATAGCTGAATCTTGGGAAAAGTCCCAAATGCCTATCAACCAATGAATAGATAAAGAAGATGTGGTATTTTGATACAGTGAAGTACTTACTACTCGGCATATATAAGGAAAAACTTGAGACATTTCTAGGTAAATCAATGTACCCTGAGACCACACTCTTAAGTGAAATAAGTCAACAGGTTTAGTAATAATGAACAATATTTGTATTCCTATCCTAGACTTTTTTTTCTTGGCACAGCAAATGTACCTAGAATTGAATTTAAGGTAAGAGCAAATTCAAATCCTTTCCCCGAGTTGAATGCTAACATGAAAGAGTTCGCCACAGTTGGTAGCTCCAGACTATGCAGAACTGAAGAATAAACCCTAGGAAGGAAGATGGGATCCCATTTATCATTCCTTTAGCATCTACCCTTCTTGACCAGGCACACAATAATGTCCTTATCCTTCAGGCGGCAGTTCTAGGAACCACTGCCTGGGGAGATACGTTTATTCATCTATTCAGTCATTCAGCAGTCCTTTGTCATTTACCTACTGGGTGCCATAGAAAATATTTGATGCCAGGAATATTTTAGTGACTAAAATGTGACCTGTGTCCCCAGGAAGCTGACCATTTTAGCAGAGGGTACAATGCAATGATAGGGTTATACAGAGTACTGTTTCATGAGAACACACACACACACACACATCTGACCTTTAGGATAGGAGGAGGGCTGCATGAGTGGTAGAAGGCTCCTCCTGAAAGGCTTGAGGGAAGAACTGCGGCAGAGTCTCATAGGCTGAGCAGAGAGATAGATGAAGGACATTTTTTATAGAGGGGCCAGCATGGTGCTGGTAAATTACAGGAAGCTCTGTGTTATTACTGCATAATACAGTGCAAATCAAAAGGCAGTTGACTTTATCCCACAGGGCAGGATAAACTACCTCTGTAAAGGACCAGATAGTAATTATTTTAGGAAACAATTGGATTTCAATTCAACTCTGCCTTTGTAGCACAAAGTGACCATCCAAAAATGAAGGAGTGTGATTCCGTATAACTATTTATGGAAGGACCCGGCAACCTAGCTCAACGGTAGAGTGCTTATCTAGTAAGTGTGAGGACCCAGTGTTTGATTTCTAACATGACTGTGGGAATTGGAAGTTCACATAATTTCCACCTGTCATAAAATAGAATTCTTTTGATTTTTCTCCCAACCACCTAAAATTGTAAAAGCCATCTATAACTCACCATCCATACCAAAACAACAGTCAATTAATTTGGTCCATTGATAATCAAGTTGTCTATGTCTGCCATAGGACAGCTGGGGGACCCATTAAAGATTTCATATAAGGAACCGGCATGATCAAGCTGTGTGATAGGAAGTTAATTCTGATAGCACTGAGAAACAGTTTAGCTTTGAAAAGCCTGGACAGGAAGTCAAGACATGAAAAACCATAAAAATCTCATATTATTATAGACAGCTAAGTTACGTAGAAATATAGTAGGCAGTCAGACAGGGCTGGACCCTCAAGGGAATCAGTGCAGGAGAGGAGAATATATCAAGACTGTGACTGGAGGTGCATCCGAATGTTAAAAAATCACAATGGCTAGTTTTACATACTTCACTAAAGGATGAACAGAGATTTGGGATTAATGGCATAACTTTTTTGAGATTTCCCATTATCCCATTAGGGGTAGGCTGTCTTCTCCCACCTACAAAGACTAAGGTCACTAAGACTAAGACAAAGACTAAGAATAAGACTGCTAAGACTAAAGACAAGACTAAGCCTATAGATTATTAACCAATGTTAATGATGTCATTCATGTACTCTTGCTACCATTATATCAATATTACCTAAGCAACCCTACTTGCAATCTTATTGGTTGACCATAATTTTGACCCACATTGTACCAGCCTCATGATTTTGCTCTATAAAACTTCCTTTGAGCCGGGCATGGTGGCTCACGCCTGTAATCCCAGCACTCGGGAGGCTGAGACAGG
>RJWT010031993.1:0-14233 GCA_004365215.1 Cuniculus paca | reverse complement strand
GCATCACTGCCCTACAGGATTACAAGTACATCCACTTAGCTAATATTGATCCAATAGGGAAACAAGTCACACAGTAAGAATAAATGGAAAGAACAAAGGCATTTTGGGGTAGGGATGGGTCCAAATGCTTGAATCGCCCACCTGGGGATTGGGGCCTAGCTATACTTACTGGACCACGTATTGCTAATTACAGTACAATTTCTACCTGCAGCTTATTGCTCAGGGAGACAGGGAGGCCTGGCCTTTGCATCTTATCTTGAGGCTTGGCCTTCTTCTGATGCACCTCTAGCCACAATTCTGATGTTTCTATTTTTTGTGCTGACTTCTTCGAGGGCCCAGTCCCTCTCAGCCTATATATTAAATTCTATCTGATTTAGTTGTCCATAATAGAATTAAAAACATCTGATATTTCTGTGGAGCAACAGAACTACCCTAATGAACAGAAAATGTGATGGTGTTGTAGGGTTTCCAGATTCCTACAGTTGTGCTGGTAAATTGTGTGGATTAAGTTTTTCTTAATGCACTACCTAAGTAATATTTAAATAACTTATCACTTTCATCCAGTGACACCCAGTTATCTCATGATCACCATAAAATAAATGTGAAGCTAGTTATATATTTTCAGGGAAAAATTCTGTCTTTTGAAATTTTCTCATATATAAGAACTTTCTTGAAAATACATAAATCTTTTATTTTTCTCAGCTCCATAAAATGTTGCTACTCAAAGCTCCCAAGTAGGAATTTAAATTTCTGCTGATAGGCCAGAGGAAATCTGATGGATTCAATCTAATTTATTTAGATTTCAAGAGCAGTGAAGAAATGATTGCTTTTGCAGCCGCATCAGGAACTTTTTTTCTACCAAACAACCTTAAGACATTTTCCCACCACATGTTGGTTTCCATTATTAGGAGCTTGGCCAACAAGTATTTAGTTTGGCAGTCAGCCACATAATATTCATTGAGTCTCGATGGTACCAAGTTTGACAGAAAGCCCACTGGAAGAAAAGGTATTTTCAAGTTAGTATTTTCACATCAGAAATAGAAGACCAAAAGTCTCTCTTGTAAAAAGAAGAGCTTTATTATCCTTCTCTACATTCTTCTGTTATGGGAAATACAGGCGTCTTGTTTTTACTTACATCTTCCTAACACTGCTAGGTAGGAGGCAGTATTTTTGGTGACCACAGAGAGAATCCCCAAATGTGAGGATAGGATTGACTGCACAGTTAAAGCGCTCATCTGGGAGAGCTTAAGAATGTTTCTATTTGCCCAGTCCTCTCTCTAGAGCAGGGTGTTTGGTTTTACAAATGCCTCCATGCTGGCCCCTGGCACCTTAGCTTAACCTTTTCAGTCCCTCCACACTCAAATAAAATTGAAAGCCTTCTACTTCTATCTAAGGCTATCTTCTGGGCAACAAAAGAAAACTTTTTTTAAATGTTTCCTGTTTTTCAGAAATGATGAGGCTGACCAGCCTCTCAAGTCCCATGTTAGCTAAGTCTTTGTCAGCAGGCAGTTGGATGCCAGTCCTTCAGAGAATATTAGTAAAGGGGGAAGAGGATCTCTGACAAGTAGCCAAAGAACAGACACCTTGCTCATGAGGTCCTGAGATAAGTGACAGTCATAGTGATCCTAGCACCTAAGATGTATCACATCATTTACAAATTTAAATTGTTTAGCTAATGAAACCTGATGTGATCATTAATCCTGATATGTCAACTTCACTGAATTAACAAAAGTCTGGAAAACTAGTAAGCATGCTCGTGGGTTTGGGTGGGTTATGGATGTGTGACTTTGGGTACAATCTATCACCTTTTATCTGCTCCTCTCCAGAATGTTCTCCTACTCTACTTTCCAGCCACCATGTACTAAGCATCTTCCTCTACTATAACCTCAACCATGGACTGAATCCCCTGAAACTGCCGGCTAAAGCAAATGTTTTCTACTTTAAATTGTGGGTGTCAGGTGTTGTGTCCCAGTGACCATAAAGTTGATCAACACAACTGATTATTAAATTATTGGGATATGTGGTGTGACCAATGCCATTATTGTTTATAATCATTCACTCCCCTATCCCTCTAAAAGGACCACTGTCTTGGGATGTACAGAGTAGCATGCTTCTGTGAGCAGCTGTAACAAATCCAATCATGTACTTCCATCAGCTCTTTTGTCTCTTTCCTTCTGCCATAAAAAAAGACAACCCCCAAGTAGGGGCTGAGCTCTTAGCACCAGTCCTTGAGAGAAAAGATGTGTAAGGTAAGCTCCCACAGTTTACTCAGAGCTGCCAACACAATATAAACAAGAAACCAACAATTGTTATTATTAGTCGTTGACACTCTAGGGTTCTTTATTACTGCTGCAAACTTAACCTATACATCCACTACATCTCTACTATCACTTAGGAAAGCATCCAAGAATATGACAAAATATTTATGCTAACAAATATCATAGCCTTAGGACTGTGAAATATTGAAAATTCAAAGGTAGTTATCAAGATTTCAGGCTATAGTCAGATTTGAGTCTAAAGCTGACTGCCATTTACTATCTATGAACTTCAACAGGTGATTGATTGACTGATTGATTGATTTAGTAGTACTGGAAATTGAACCCAGGGACTTTGTACTGAGCTACATCTTCAACACTTATTAATTTTTTATGTAGGGTATTGCTAAGTCAGTCAGTTTCCCAGGCTCACCCCGACCTTGCAGTCCTCCCCGTCAGGCTCCCAGCATGTTGGGATCACATGGGTATACCACTACACCCAGCTATTTCAGATTTCTTGTCTGTACAATGGAAGTACAAGTAATAACCATATCAGAGAATTATTCGAGAGGCTTTAAAGTAATAAGAGCTTAAATCTACAAGTGTACCCCATTAAGCCTTGGGCGACAGGTGCTGAGATCAGTATCAGAAGCAGGAGGCTGGAAAACTCATCCGAGAGTGGCAGCCTCAGCTGATGAGGACAATGGTTGGGAGGCAGAGGAAGTATAGTGGGCTTGCAGCAGGATGTGATATGATACCACAGCATGGTCTACAGTTATGATAGACCTTCAGAAACAGCTCAAATTGAGGCAAGGATAGTGGGTTTTTTCTTTCACATTCAACTGGCCATTGGATGTAGTCTGCTCCCAGGGACAGAGAGATTAGACTTCAGGCCAGTCTGTTCTCTCTGCCAAGAGTCTATTCCAGAAGAGGGACTTGGCTTTGAGCCATCAACAGCCAGCAACAAGTAGCCAGAGAAGTACCTGCAGGCATCTGGCCTCCACCTCAGCCAAAAGTACTTCCTGTGTGACCTGGATTCACTTCCTTCAGGTGATAAGTTACTCCAATTTAGTAAAGTTCCTCCAGAATCCTGCATGCTCTCTTTTCCTGGAAAAACTGCACCAAGGTTAGTGGGACAAACTTCAAAGTGGCTGCAGTCTCTAGCCTTGGAATAAACCCAAACATATATGCCTCATTTCTTTCCTGCATATCTGTTCTAGATTCCCTTTACCCATGGGTACCACCTGGTTATAGTTTGTATGTCGATGGCTGCCCCCAAGCCTCATGTAGTCATGGAAGCGGCTGAATCTAGCATTTATGATTGACTCGTTGTGTAGCGCTGGGATTGGCAGTGTGAGTTCTGCACCTGCCCAGGGGTCAAGCCGACATGCAACGTAAGGTCCTAAAGGAGACATGTTTCTCTCATTTTTGCGTGGCTCGCTCTTGCCGCTTGCAGCTGCCATGAACAGCAGCCCCTCAGCCACGCCACCCTGCCTTGGAACCAGCTAAGTATGGACTCAAAGCCCCAAAACTGTAAGAAATAAACCTCTCCTTCCTTCACTTTGGGCATCAGGTATTTTGTCTCAGCAACAGCAAAAAGTAACCAAGACACACCTCTTCCAGGACAGCTGGCTTCCCTGGGTGGTGTCTCTCAGATCTTCAGGGTGTGGTCATTAAGATTGTTCCTCGAATGACAAAACTGAGCCGGAGAATATGAACAGATGTTGCAGTAGGGGCCACATTCATGCATTGCCACCCCCACAAGGTGGTTGCACCACTTTCTCCACTTAATCACCAGGCTAACGTACCCAGCCTGGCACAGTGTTTAGAGTCAGGGCAACAGCTGCTTAAGCTCACTGTTTCCTGGCCAAAATGTTCCTCTTGGGAGCTATAACTTTAAAACTCACCAATCAGTCGTAGCCTTAAGAAGCATAGACTGCACCTAACGATTTCCTTTAGGTTGTATTAAAATCTGTTTGAAAATTCTTTGACCCTTTTCATTCAGTAAGAGAACCCACTTTCCTCTCCTCTTGCGTGTGCACAGGGCTTAGTGATGCACTTCTATCGGACATAACACAGTGGAAGTCACAGCCAAGGCTAGTCACTAAACAGGCATATTCACTCTTGAATTGCGCCCCCTGTAGGAAGCCAGCTGTCATACCATGGAGATGCTGGAGCAGGCACTTTTCTGACTTGTTAGGTTCCAATAAGAGTCCTCTGCTGTTTCAGGATCCTGTCACTCTCATTGCTCTCGGCTTTGAAGTAGCATCTCCCTCTGGCACTTCATAATAAAGGCACTGCCCTCAGCCATACATTCCTTATCATTTTGAGGAATGATGGTCTCTGGGTCTTTCTGAGGAATGGTGGGCAGCTGTGTTTTCTGACATTGCTCTACTATGCTCATTTCTTTGAATTTGCTTAACAAAAGAATGATGACGTTGCTTGCTTCGAAAGCAATGGACCGCTGTTTCAAAAACAGTGGACCACTGGTTTTTCAGGAGCAATTTCCACCATGTATTACCACTATCATGCTGGGTCTTTGTCAGGGAGAACTACATGATAGGAGAGTGTTTCCATATTAAGAAACTTCCACCTTACCCAAATTCATGATGAGCTCTTTTTGAACAAACTCCTTCAGCATTCGTCCGATCCATGTTCTCCAGTCTCCTGACCAAGTATGTGGTCTAGACTTGTATCTGTCTGAGGGCCTGGTCCGTTCCTCCTTTAGCAGATCAAGTACTTCCCCAATTTGATTATGTTGTCACATAAGGCCAAGAGGTTCTTCTGGTGACCAGGTAAGGAGGTAAATGCAGATCCTAAAGAAGGGGAGAAGAACATAATATTTTAGGCACCATTACCTTTAAAGTGGGAAGGCCTAGGCTTCTGCATGGAGAAGTGACCACTTTAGTAAGTGGAGAATGTCAAAGGAATCTGGGAGAATTCAAAACTTATCATCCCAAACCCCAGGGTCCCACTCATTTCCAATCAGGGCCCTGACCCGAACGTAGCTGACTCCCCAAATTCAGTAAGATAGCCTTCTCTAGAGCTCAGCTACTCCGGGATTGAACCTGGGCCTTTTCTGCCCTCCATTTGCAGAAGATTAGAGTCCTCCATATTCAGCCAGTGAGATCATACATTTGTCACATTTCACTTTAAACTGGTGACTAATTGCTATCAGGTTTTCATTATCTTTCCTTGATATATTTGGTTGGTTCCATATTCTTAGTACTGCCTTGAGTAAACATCTGAGACATCTGCCAGAGTATTTCTGCTCCATCCAGTTCACTGAATAATTGCCCTCTACTACATAAGGTCAATCAATAGTGTTCCATTCATCACTGGTGATGGGGCTTCACTACTGGCTGACTGATGGTTTTTAAATACTTCCTCCACACTCATCAAAAACACTCTTCCCAAAGACGGTCATTGCATGGTGCCTTCCAAAAGTATGCCTACCCAGAACCTGTAAATGCTACTTTCTCCAGGACAAAGCTCTTCCAAATATAGTAGTGTTAAGGGTAATCTCATAAGCCTTAAATCCAATGACAAGAGTCCCTTTTAAGAAACACATAAAGAATAAGATAATGTCCATCTGGGACCACAAATTATAAACTGAGTCTAGAGGATGTCTGAGGCCATCTTTGTTCTGCCCTGTAAGCTGAATTGGAATGTGGAAAGTTGTCACTTTCTTCCAGCCACAGTTTAAGTCCTATGGCTCATGATGCTGCTGTGTTCATAAGGCAACATAAGACCTGCTGAGGACTACAAGGATCTTTAAAGCAATGTAGCCATAGTAGTAGCAGTGGTAGCAGAAGTAAAAGTTTCACTAGGGGAGAAAACAGTTTCCTTATTGACCCTTGTCTCATCCTTGCAAGAATGCTTTGTTCTTTTTACTAGCACACAATAATTGCAACCCTGTTCCAAGAAAAGTACACTATCTCCCCCCAACCTCCTGAAAAACATGTGCTCAATAAATGGTGGCAAGCTTGGAGACTCTATGTCTTTGCCCATCCTGAGACACTCACCTCCCAGCCCCCCTTTCATGCATTACTAAAATTGTCTCTGCCTTTCATTTCATCCATCACAGTACCCCTCATACAGGCAGTCAGGGATCTTGGCCAGGTCCCTGGAAGATGTCAGGACAGGGGCAGAGATTGGAAGGATGCACCCACAAATCAAGGAGAGCTAACATTTGCTAGCAAACATCCAAAGCTCAGAGAGAGAGAGAGGGATACAAAGAAGGAATCAATCCTGCCAATACACTGACTTCAGGCTTCTAACCTTCTAAACTATGAGAAAACAAATGTATAACAAATGGAGTACTGTTTTAAAACACTGTATTTCTTGATCTCATGGAAAGCTTGACGCTGATAGAGACCTTCAAAGACATCGTGAATCAAAAAACACGGCAAGAACATTTTATGTCCTGTACTGACTTTTCATTCTCTGTGTTCCATGCAGCAACTCCCAAGAAGGTGGCACATCCTAAGACGAGACAGCCCCATTCAGCCACGGGCAATTCCACGGTATTGATTAAATATGACAGTCAGCAGGCAACATCTCTAGCAGCTGGGGAAATGAAAAGATCCATTGAAAATGGCATTTAGGCAGAATCCAAAACAAGGGTTATTATTATTCAGAAAAAAAATATATATATGTGTACAAGCTATTGATACTGTATATGCAAATTCATGAGTGAATCTCAGAATCATTATATGAGTTAAACTATACATGAAAATATATATAATGCATTACTATATGTATAGAAAAGACAAATTTAATCTATAAAGAAGAAGATCAGATCAGTGGTTAACTGGAGAAAAATTTGTTAGGTAGGTATACAAAGAAATGGTTAGAGACAAAGAAAAGTATGTTAACTATAGTGGCAATTACACAAGTGCATGTACTTGTTAAAATTTTTCAAGCTACAAGCTCTAGGTGGGTATTACAAAGCTGATTTTTTAAAACACTAACTTTATGGCAGCCTCTCTGCCTCTGTTCTGAATGGACCTGGTGTTAGTGGATAGAGGGACAAAATGACTCTTCTTTCCTTAGCTCTCACAGCCATCCAGAGTTTTGCATCAGAGGCTTTCTCCTGGTTACCACAAGACAAAATGACAGGGTTGTCTGTCGCAATAAGAATTCCATTTTGTGGCTAAAGAAGCCACAGAAGGTCACAAGAACACTTAATTCCAACATCGTCACGTATTTACCTAGGAGAGCTCATGGCCAATTTGACCATATTGCTTTTTCCCACTGTTTCTTTGCTTTCAGATTCATTCACCGAGACACCAAAAGGTCAAAAGTCTTACTCAGAGTTGGTGACAATGAGTCAATGACCGTCATCCCTCTGTCTTCCTGTCTCTAGCCTGAGCACTCACCCACAGATAGGCCTACTGACTGGGAGAATTTTTTAGAATTCCCATCACTCCCACTTCCTTTCCCCCCATTCTTCCTCCTGCACTCTTCCATACTCCTACCTTATCACAAAACACCAGTAAATATTCTGAAATAAAGTAATTAAGGAAAGGTTAGCAAATATGTTTTCATGCAATGGACAAGTACTAGGCAACTTAACTGGCTTGTGACCTCAAGAAAGTTGTTGAAGTGCTGGATTTTCCAGAAGTTTCAAATAACATTCACCTGAAGACAGGAACATATTTTCATACTAGTTCACCCCAGTGAAGCAGAGAAAGTTAAAAAATAGTATAATCAACAAAGCATTCTTGTTCAAGTAAACCTCAAAATTTTATAGGCTATACAAACAATCCTGTGATTCTAGAGTTATTAAATCAAATTGATCAAAACATTGGAAGAAATGATCTAATTGAATATGGAAGAGATCCATGTAGTTTCCACAGAAAGACATAATTAGACATCTGATTACATTAAATGTGTGATCATACTCTAGAACACGTTCAGAATTTCTAGGCAGGAAAGCAAAAGGTTCTCCAGCCCAGTCGTTCACCATAATAGTTTGCACATGGAAAATCTTTTAAAGATACAGAATCCTAGGTCTCACTATGGACTTCCTACTCAGTGGTTCCAGAGTGAAGCCCAAGAATGTATTTTTTTTTTAAAATGTCCCCAAGGCAACTCTGATGTGCAGACACATTTGGTCCAGTCATGTTCCCTGTGTGACTTGCTTCTTAAGACCTGTGTTCAAAGACCTTTTGTTCTATACTACAATCCTTAGGGATGTACTCAAATTGTCTTAGATCTTATACCCCCGTGTCTGAGCTTACACCTCCAAAACATTTAACTGCAAATTTATGCATGAACGCCAAATATTTCAAGAGAATCCATGCTTAAATCCAAGAGGATTAACAGGCAAGAGCAAGCAAATAATTCATCTGATCTTCAGACATAGGCTTCTCCAGTAAGGGGATCAGACACACCATGCTTAGAGTCATTGTCATTGATCTGTATTTTTTGCATGACACATTGCTTGCTTGTACCGTGATCCCTGTCATTTCGACATGACAGTAATTTCAAGTGGATTTAATATATTCCTAGTGAAGGGAAAAGTTACACAAAGACTTTTGTGTGATCAAATCATGAAAAGATAAGAGAATAAAACTTCATTTTATTACGCTACTTCAGTGACATATTCCTGAGTAAGCAAGGCGAGATGAAGCAGGAATACAAACCATTGATGCAAACTTCCATGTAATGCTGGAGAAGTCCGGATCATCAGCTCATCACATGTGGCATTTTAGAGCATTTTGAGGAATGTGGCAAGATTCAGAGGGAGTTTCTGTCTAATTGGCAAAACCTCCAAATGATGTGCCCTGTGACGGAGCGTAAGTGCCTCAGAATGAAGCAACCAGAGCAAGAATTACCAAATTTGAGTAAAAACTCATGACAATATTCTACTCTACTATAATGTTTCAACCATGTGAGTCAAGGAGAAGTAGATTCGAGAGCTCAGCTCCAATTCTCTGCCAGGGCCCTGGGGGCCTGAGAGGCCATGTCAGACTAACCTGACAGCCCCACTGCAGGGAAAAACGTGGCCTCCTTGGGAGAGAGTCCCAGGAGAAAGCCCCGGGGTTCCCCATCTCCATTCTAAATTTTCTCCTATTTTTTTCCTTTTTTGTCACCAAAATATAATGGCATACTAAAAATAAACAATGTTGCCTTGTTACAGATCTCTGTTCTTTCAATAGTCTGATAAGTACAAATGACTCAAGATCCCCTACAGTGCACTGCCCCAGAACAGAGCCCTGGGCACTCTCCTTGCTTCTCTCCCTCTCTGGCTGCCTCTTCCTTCCTCTCTGCCCCAGCCTTTATCTCAGTCTAATCCCTAAGTATCAGCCACCCTTCATTTCCCTCTGGGTAAATAGTCGGTCCTCTCTTAGAAACTCTCCTGGCCTTGCTTTTTGGTTTTGTTTTGGTTTTTTTTCAAGGTTGTTTTGTTTTGTTTTTGGTATATCTCTATTTTTCTGTCATCATTTTCTCAGTTATCCTCTATTTCTCCCAAATACACACAAAATAAACAGGAAAAGTGAACAATAAAGAAAAACAAGACCAAAACACTGTACTAACCTAACCTGAGGGGGAAAATCTGGCCTACTGTGGCCATGTCAGCGTCTTCTGTGACTGGGAGCTTTCTGAGCTGCCCTTAGAGACTTTCTTCCTCTACACAATATTTGCGTCTTTAATGTACAACTGAAGACAAGCTCTTGGCATGCATGCAAAAGCTTTGTGGAAGATAGGGTTTTTAACCTCAGGTTGAACTAATGAGTACTGGAACTTTTAAGAGTTTGTTTTGACCTTTTGGGTCACTCGGGATGGGGCCTTGCCTGGCAGTTGTTAATGGTGGTTTGATTGGGCTCCAGTACTGTTTTTGAAGAATCTACTTAGAGTCTGGCCAAGTTAAACACATTTTCTTTTCATCTCTACTCTCAAGTCCAGGTCCTCCGTCGTTCTTTGGTTCTTCTCTGGAGTCTTTCCAATTTGTTGACAAATCTTGCAATCTTCATTTAAAACTACATCTTAATGTCTTCCTGATAGTATCTCACACAGTTTCCTCAAGATCAGCATTTCATTCTATTCCTGCCCACACATTGAGCTACATGTGGGAGCAAGAGTCTGAGAAAAAAAAGCCCTCAAAACCGCCTGCGGGAGATGACTGGAGTCAAGGCTAATGGATGGGTCTTTCAGAAGAGTGGATCCAAGCTATTCTGGGGCTGGCCAGTCTTTTACTCTGCTTTTCTTTATTGAAAATAGTGTCTTTTACTTAACTGTAAAAATATATATGGATATCATAGCTGAAAAACATAAAATACAAATAAACTATAAAAATCCTGGACAATCCACAAACCACAGATAATTATTATTAATATGTTTTCATGTTTCCATCCACCCTGTTATCTACAAATATTTTTAACAAACTTAGCTTTACATTAAACTTAATCATGTATTTTCTCAAGTAGGTATTCCCCATATTTCTATTTCATTTTTTCCAACAACCGCTGTCTGCCTTAGAACATTGCCTTCATTACTGCAACTTTTATTAGCATTCGTTTTTCTACATTTTCCTTCCTTATTATTTTTATTATTTTCTATTTTTATTTATTTACTTTTCTTTCTAGATGAGTTTAAACTGGGGTTTATTTTCTAGCTTTTTAAAAGGAGTTCCCATCTAAATTTCCAACCTCTAATCAAGTGCCCTTGTGTCACAGTATAAGCATTTTGTTTAAGCACAAAAATAAAAGTCATCAATGTTACTTTCTTCAATCCCAGAACATGTTCATATCTTTATTTGTTTACTATGTTTTTGACTTATTGGTATAGATTCACAGTACTATTAATTGTGTCTTCATATTTTTAAACAAACATTTCTAGTTCATGTTTAAATCATAGGCTTTACCCATTGTGTATATTTGTGTCTGTCTGGTTTTACAGTTTTCTATTCTTATCTCTGAATATAAAAACTTCCCATTTTATTTTTGACTGTGATAAAATATGCACTACACAAAATTGACTATTTCAACAATTTTAAAGTACACAATTCTATAGTTTTAAGTACATTTGCATTGTTGTATAACTATCAGAAACATCCAGAATATTCTAGAACATCCCAGAACATCCTCATTGTCCCACCCTGAAACTCTACACATTAAGCACTAATTCCTCATTTCCCTCCACACCTAACCCCTGGAAACTCCATTCCACTTTCTATCTGTAGCAATCTGACAACTCTATACATTGTATATAAATGAAACCATATGATATCTGTCCTTTGGTGACTGGCCTACTTCATTCAGTGTGAATATCTTCAAGGTTCACCCATGTTGTAGTATGTGTCTGAACGTCCTTTATAAGGTTGCATACTATTCCAATGTGAGCAGTGGCAGTATCGTAGCCAGTGAGGTTTAATATTCCAATGTACATATATACCATATTTTATTCATCTGTTCACCTGATGATGGTCTTGTGGGTTTCTTTCACTTTGGGCTTCTGTAAATAATGCTCTATGAACATGAATGTACAGGTGTCTATTCAACTCCTTGCTTTAATTCTTTAGAATATATAGCCAGAGGTAGAATTGCCAAATCACAAGTCATGGTACCTCAGTTCACTAACTTAATTTATTCCACAATTCTGGGAAAGATGGCCACATTCCAATTCATGCAAGGAATATGGTCATTCATGGTCATGTTCATTACCCCATGGGGAGTTTGTGAACAGTTGCAAAATTTTGCCAGTTGCTTCTGTTTCCAACTGAATTATTCACAACCAGAAGCATTCATGAGCCAAGGTATCACTGTAGTTTAATCCCGTTTATTTTTTGAGGAATTGCTGTGTGATTTCCATAGTGATTACACCATTTTGTATTCGTATCAGCAATGCCTGAGGGCTCCAATTTCTCCACATCTTTGCCAACACTAATAATTTTTCATTTCTTTGATATTAACCATCTTAATGAGTACACAGTGGTATATCATGGTGGTTTAGATTTGCATTTCCCTAATAGTGTCTTAGTTAATTTCCACTCATTGCTGAGACAAAATACTAGGCACCTAAAATTAAAGGAGGAAATGTTTATTTAGCTTATAGTTTGTAGAGGTTTCAGTTCATAATCAGCTGGCTCCAAGGTAGGGTGGCATGGCACAGGGGCAACAGTTCATGGGAGCAAAAGACAGCAAAGGGAACAAGAACAAAGGGGAGGAGCAAACCTCTTTTCCTCCCTTATATTGTATGCAGGCTACCTGCCTTAGGGTGGGTGTAGCCAACACACTCACAATCCTAGCACTAGACAATAAACCAATCACAGACTTTAGATTCAACCACTTCCAAAAAGCCCATCCCCCATGACCACATGAGGCTTTGCGGGGACATCCAGATACAAACCACAACATTCCACTCCTGGTCTCCCAAAGACTCATGCACATTCCTTTATGTGAAAGGCATTTCATTCCTCTCTCTTTCTCTTTTTTTTTTTTTTTCCAGTTCCAGGGATTGAACTCACAAACTTGCATTTCATCCTTCTTTAAGAGTTGCCAAAATCCTACTGGTTTCAGCATTGCTGAAAAGTCCAGTACCCAAATCTCTGAGATGTAAGGCAAACTCTTAGCTGTGAGTCCCTGTACAACTCAAAAGAAAATTAAACATTTCCAGCATTTCTCTTTGGCTGCAATTATATATTTTGATATCTTTGAAATAGCTTTCCATACCATCAAGTATAATAAAATCAAATAAAACGAAACAGAATAAAACCAAACTAAACAGAACAATGAAGACAATACGGGTTTCAAATCATGATAATAGATTAACAATGGCCACTGCCTCCCCTTTTTAGAAAATTCCTCCCCTTTCACTTTCACAGTATGTATGGGGCATTTTGGATCCCACTAACTCCTTAAGTTTGTTGTACTAGGGAGACAACATGAAGTTCACCCATGTGACTCTGAACCATTTCATCTATGAGCATGATCTCAAGTTGTATCCATTTACCTACAAGAGCCTTGAGGTTATCTTCCTTTATAGTTGAGTAGGTTTCCACCACATAAAATGCCATGTCTTTCTTATCCATTCTGCAATGAATAGGCAAGCTACTCCTACTTTTTATCTGGCTCCCTGTCACATAGGGCGTTGTTCTCTCTCCTTTGACTTTCAGTCTATGAATTTTCTTTCTAGTTAAATGTATTTCTTATAGAAAGCATATTGACAGATCTTGTCTCCTGATCCACTCTGCCTGTGTTTCTTTTTAGTGGTGAATTGAAGCCATCTACACTAATGGTTATGGCCATCTTGCACTGTGTTGTCTCTGCCATGCTATTTTGCTGCCATTAGCTCCCTATTTTTCCCCTCCATTCAATTGTCTGCGCCTGCTTGATGGTCCCCCTCTGCTGCTGTTCCTGAGACCCTGGTCATTTTTATCTCTCTCTAGAATGTCCTTTAGTATTCTTTGTAGGGTTAGTTTGGTGGTCATGAATTCCTTGAGTTGTTCTTTGCCATGGAAGTATCTTGTTTCTCCATTAATTTTGAAAGAAAGTTTTGCGGTATACATCAATCTGGGTTGGAAGTTGTTTTCTTTCAGGACTTGCAGTACTTCACTCCAGCCTCTTCTTGATGTGATGGTTTGTGTTGAGAAGTCTGCTGTGATTCTGATGGGTTTTCCTTAATAGGTGATCTGTTTCTTTCCTCTAACAGCTTTTAATATTCTGTTCTTGTGTTGAATTTCTGGAATCTTGATTATTGTATGTCTGGGTGTAGATGTATTTTGGTTATGGCTAGCTGGAGTTCTATATGCCTCACTTATTTGAATGTCACTTCCTTTTCCCATGCTTAGTAAGTTCTCTAATATTATTTCTGTAAATAGACTCCTGATTTCATTTGTCTTGACCCCTGCTTTTTCACTCACATCTTTTATTCTTAAGTTATGTTTCTTTGCATTATCTTGCAGCCATTGATTTGTTACTTCCTGATTCCTTATTATTATTAAGAGATCTTTCCTTTCATGATCATAAGCT
>RJWT010031992.1:0-14209 GCA_004365215.1 Cuniculus paca | reverse complement strand
TCTCGTCCAAGGCCATGGGCATCATGAACTCCTTCGTGAACGACATCTTCGAGCGCATCGCGGGCGAGGCGTCGCGCCTGGCGCACTACAACAAGCGCTCGACCATCACGTCGCGGGAGATCCAGACGGCCGTGCGGCTGCTGCTGCCCGGGGAGCTGGCCAAGCACGCCGTGTCCGAGGGCACCAAGGCCGTCACCAAATATACCAGCTCCAAGTAAACTTAACAAGTAAGCTTTCTCCACTTATCACCAAAGGCTCTTTTCAGAGCCACCCACATGCCCACAAAGAGAGCTGTTTACGCATTTGATTGAGGGGTGGCAGACTAAGCACAGCTCAAATACGAAGAAAAGAAAAACCTGGCACTTACTGGCGCTAAGGCCTTAGCGAGGCATTGTTTCTAAATTGTCTCATTGGTTTGCTTAGGTAGACTAAACCCAATTATTATGTCGTGTGAATCTCCGGCCACTGTGTCACAATTAGTCTACCATTGAAACTTGAAACAAACGCAAAATTCTTACAAGGAGCAATCAGACTTAAAATGATCCGTTTCTGAAAAGCAGTTCCAAGTGCTAGGTTCATTGAGAAATCTGCAAAGCTTAAGGCTACAGGCAGGTCCTAGAACAAAGGTGAGACAATGGAGAAGTCGGTAGGCGTGGCTTAGTGTCCTGGGGCGCTTCCACTTTTGACAGTGCAGATTGATTTCCGGGAACGGGAAATTTAACCTCTCAGCTCTTTAAGATCTTTGTTCCAGACATTTTAAAGATGGGGTGGGAGCTCTTTATCCATCCTTTTAGTCCTGAAACGTTTTCTGCACCTAGAAATTTCTCCTTTAAGGATATTAATACAAGAAAAATGTTAAAAAGCGATTTTACAATCTTAGATGAGATGTCATGTAATTTGTGTTACAAAATTTAAGACCTTGTGACCTGAAGTCTGCAGTTTTCTTTGATCTGCTAGTGTAAAATACAAACACTGCCTGCCTTGACAGGGCTTTGCAACCACTGGATACCTGATCTTTGAGTTACCGGAGATTCCTCTGAGAAATGGTGCAACATTTAAGGTGAAAGTGCAAATACAGGATACTACCGACACTTGTACATGATCCACAGCCAAGCCCCAAGATTTTTAGAGTACTTCACAGCTGATTTTGCTCTGCTTTTAGGTGGTCTGTGGAAGAATTGATGTCCAGCTCAGTCTAACCTCCCTCCTGACTGCATCTAATCAGTTAAAAATCTGAAACAGGATTCACTGTACCTAGGCAGAATGCAAATTTCTCCACGCCCCTTTTCTCTGTTATATAAATGCTGTTTTTCTTGTGTGCGATGAAGTAATTCTACCTAACACCTTTTCTCCTCAATACAGGAATACAGTAGACTAATCATTAACTCTGACCATTTATTTCTGGAGGTTCCACCAGATAATATTTGAATGCAGAAACACGAATTCACAGCTATGTGTGGCCTAAAAACAGTTCTCTTTTTGCTTTCTCCTTTGAGGTTTTTGCTCGTTTTCTTGGCTCTTGCATACTAAAACTTTATTCTTGCCCAAGTTTGTTTCTTGTTCTTGTTCTCATTCTGGTTAGTTGTTGTTGGCCATGAGTATGGTTTATTTGTTAATTTTTAGAAGTTTGTTGGTACTTGTCTAAGGATTTTGATATTCTCTGCATTTGGGAATAGAGTCTCACAGTTAAGTGTTATTCTCTCTGATTATGAGGATATTAATAAATTATAATGTAAATTTAAATTGATTATATAAACATTTAAAAATATATCAATTTAAATTGATAAGTCCAATTTTTCAAAAGAATCACAATTCTTTAAAAGTTCTTTCTCTTTAGGTTGTAACTGAAAGAAAAGTTGAAGTGTGACTAGTAGTTTTAGTTAACAGGTTATAAGAAAGAAAGTACTTCACTGTTTAAAAACAAATTATTTTAGGGGTGGTTGAGATAGTCTCTCACTTTGTAGTGCAAACTGGGGATTTGAGGCAGGGCCTCATTTTATAGTGTGGGTTGGCCTTGAACTCACTGTGTAGCCTAGGCTGGCCTCCTACTTGCAGTGATCCTCCTGCCTCAGCCTCCTGACAGCTTTGATTCCAGGTGTATGGCACCATGCCTGGCCTCAATTTAAAATCTTTAGTACCTGGTATACATTTTTATAAGGAGAAAGAAATCACATATTTTTAATTAAGCTTACTTATTTTTAATTAAGCTTACTGAAAAATTCACTGGCTTAATAATATTTCTTTAAAATGATTCTATGTCTTTATGATCATAATAAAAACAATGTAGCATAGTTACAGCAGTCTAGTGTTTCTTTTATTAAAAGCTAATCAATGTGAAATAACCTTTTACTAGATTTATTGGTTAGATGAATAAACACTTTACTATAATTTAAAAATCGTAACTTAATTGAACTAAATTAAATCATTACATCATTTAAAATGGAATTAACTTTATAATTTTACACATTGTAAGGAATCAATATGTCATCTTAAAAACTGACCTTATATTTGTAACTTAAAGAATTTGGTTGGACATTAAATTGAAATTAACGACTAATCTTTGGGTACCTGTGCACCTTCTAATGTGGAGTTTACAAAATGCAAATTCATAAAAAGTGTTTTTGATGCAAGTCTATTTTTATATAATTTATATTGACCAATGATGCCACTTTAGATCTGTGAAATGGATGGACATGTAGTATATGTTTTTGGGCCTGGAGAAACAAGCAGGTCTGTGTGATTACTTGTTCTCCTTGTACTGGAGGAAAGGCAATTGCATGCTCTGTTTAGAGCTCCTTTTAACACAAACAACTCTGATGCTGCCAAGTATAGCTACAGAGAAGAATAAATAGCATACAAAATAATAGATATGTTTCTTATTTAAGAAAGTCGATATTATTTAGTAATCTTGTAATTCAGTTTAATATGTATAGTCACGTTAATATAAGACTGCAGCCTTTTTCTTATTTTTTATATACCCATTATTTATATTCATATCTTAATATAATAAAAATGTTCTGTAACTTTATTTTTTAACTATTCTAAATTCAAACACTAAAGTCGACATAATAAAACTCTTAAGCTACCTTTTATACCAAAAAACCCCAAACAAACAAAAAACCTGTCTCTGAGGTTCACTTGATAGTCATTGAGTAACAAACAATTTTTCTCCTCGCCATAAAAATGATAAAATAATTAGTTGCATTTGAGAGTTTCTAGAAAATAACTAATTGTAATCTATAAAAGAAATGCTTTGAAAGCTTTTCATGATCTATGAAAGAACAGACTTTTCATACTGAACTCTTTGCTAAAAATATTGTGCAAGCACAATAAACTATTTCTCGATAGTCTACAAGTATTTTCTTTATCAATTATATATTTTTTTAACTTTATTAGATGAAATCAACTTATTTCTTGATATACCTTGTACACAAGTAAAGGAGTGCTAATAATTAACATAATTTTTTTGAGATATTATTTCACAAACTCAATCACCCTGAGCCTGTAGTATGCTACTAATTACCTACTCATAAACGATGAAGATTAAATGAAGCATTAACTAAGAAACACTGGGTCCAGAAATGGTATCATATCAGGAATGTGGTTACAAAGTGTTGTTCCATAATGGATATAGTGAAGTCTCTGTAGGCAGAATCTCTGGGTTTGGCTTCTGGCTTACCATTTAGGAGGTGTGAGACTGAGGCAAGACATTTATATCTCTGCTCATCTGTACCTTGAGCATGAGGGAAACAGCATATAACTTCTGGAGGTGTGTCAAGATTAAAATTCATAGGAAACACTGTTTACTGCTGTTTGACAAATAATATTTATTTATAACTGTCCTTACATTAAAAGGACTCACGGCGGGAACTTGATGGGAGTTAATGTATGATAAATTATAGGAATTTGATAAATTATTTAATATAAAAAGACATCTGGTTATATTGTACTCATTCAATAGATTGAGAGGAAATGCATTATTTTCCCACACTTATTTGTTTCTTTAGGTATATTCCTAAGGACATAAAAAACAGTTATCAACCTTCACTCTTCCACATTTGGAATGGTTTATGCATTTAGCACATTAGCAGACAATCCCAGCAATCCTAAATTAAAGGGAATTTAAAGCTATAAAATCTTCACCATGTACCATACTGAATGATTAATCATGAAATTAAATTAGGTTGAATACACAGCTGCATGTGACCTTTACTGCAAGACATTCTAGGCTTTGACTAAATTCTTTAGATTCTAAAAATCAGCTTGACATGTTATCAACCTATAGGGGTTGATTATAACTTTGGGAAAGGTAAGTCAATTTGGAGTGAACTACTTTTGTAGCATCCCTCATCCCTGAGGAAAAGAAAACAGAATGAAACTTATGTCCACTCATTTAAAGAGTTGTCATGGAATCTTTTCATTCAATGAGTAACTTGGAGAATAATTCATAGAAAGGTTTGTCTTCATTTCACTATTGTTGTTTGTGCCCTATGTTAGATCTCCTTGCAGCTGGTTCAGAAGGGATGAAGGGACAGAAATGACAAGGTTTGTTTCATTCTGAGGGAGAGACCTACCTAAAAGAAGCATCCCAGGGTAAAACCTTAACCTGATGGCTGGGAAACCTAGGCTTATCCTCTGACTACCTCATGTTCTCCAACAATAAAAAAGTGGATTTAAGAGCAATAAGAATAATCTTTTTTTCTCACTTTCCCTTTTGTTCCTTCTCTCCTTCCCTTCTTTCTTTATTTTCTTGTTCTTATTTTCCTTTCATATTTTTATTTTCATTCATTGGACTAATTCAAGTATAGAACAGAACATAAAAATACTGAAAAATTTAATTTTTATAAAATTTTAGTTTGCTTGTTGGACTTTCTTAAAGAAATAGGGTCATGGATCTTTGGTATTATGTTTTCAAACACACGCATTTGTGCTTGAGTGCAGTAAAATAAGTGTATTTTTAAAAATTAAAAAATTACATATATAATGAAACTGTGTTTAAGAATTCTGCAGAGATAACAAGGGTTTGGAGATCTTCAATAGAAGAAAATCTACTAGCCTCAAGTGTGGTTCAAAAGTGCTCCATAGAAAGCAGGGTATGGGATTTTTGGGAATTTGAAGAGTGCCTAGGACTCTAGACTCTAAGAATCAGAGACTGAACTTGACCTGGTCAGTTCTAACCATAAGTAAGGTTGGAATTTAACCCTTTGGAAATGAGAGGAAGTAGCAGTGGGTCGCCAATCTATTAGCATGTGAACTGGTTGCAATGGGTGCTCTGGAATAGACTTGAAAGAGTTTTTATCTTTTCTTCAAGATAAACTTCAAGATACTCTGCAAGTTCCTAAAACATTCATGGCTTAAGGGGCTCTGCTTCTGCTCCTGTTAAGGTCTCTTCTGATCCTTTCTCTATCTTGCTGTGTCCTGCAGTCAGATGTACACACATTCAACTTTCCCTGGCTCCATGCTTGATCCATATGCTCATCCTCCTTGGAATTTTTTCTTTTCCTTTCTTACTGGCAAATTTATACTCATTTTGCAGGATCTGCTTGGTTGTTGCATTCTCCAGGATGTGTCTTGGAGTATCCTCTCCTAGCTGCTCTGCAAAACTGTTGCATAATTTGCACTTCATTGTCATTGCTTATCTAGCTGTCATGCCTTCCACCACCAACTCCAATATCTGAGCTCTGATTTAATTACCACACTATCCCTAGGATCCATCACCGAGAGTAGCCCACAACAGAAGCACAAAAATGATTCATAGATCTTTCTGAGAAATTTCTTAAATACTTCCTATGTATTAAGCATTGATCTCCATTGTGTATACGATAGGCAATAAAGTCACAAAATCCCTGCTCTGGGTTATGACTCTTGTAAAACAAAAAAGTAGTAAATGAGATAAATATTTACCTGTCAGAAAGTGAGTGTCATGGAGAAAAACAAAGCAAACAAACAACAAAGTTCAGGGGAATGAGGACTGTTTAGTGGTTGAGGAATTGCAATGATGAACCAATGAAAGAAAAGCTGAAGATAAAACCCTAATATCTGGGGGTCTCAGTGGAGCCAACTCTTAATGGTTCCAAAGTTTTGAGGTGCTGGAGGTTTGCTGGGGATAATTTGTTATTCATTAAAGAGGAAACCAGATCTGACTTTAGGGCCCGGGCATGATGGACTGAATAGTGCTGGGTTTGTCCTACTATGGACTGGCAATGTTGAGTTTGCTTCAAAAATACCTTTGGTCAAATCTAGGCAAGTAATACCTGCTGTTGTATCAAACAGATCCTCACAATTTAGTGGCTAAGCATTATACCAGTTCATGACTTGTTACAATGTGTTGTGTCATGGTGAGGATGGGGCTCTCTCCAGTCTTTCACAGAGAAAGTCTCCTTCCATCTTGGACTTGGGGCATCAGTGGGTCTCTGAGAGGTCTGATGGAATCTCAATATCAAGCCAAAAGACAGGAAGAAACAAACAAACAAAAAAATGCCTCTGTGAGAGAAATTGTTATGAATTAGGCCTTGAAGCAACACTTACCATTTCTGCACTCCTTCCTTGGCCAAATCTCAGGCTTAGGCCTACCCACTAGCCAGGAAAACAAGGAAATACAGACTAGCTTCATGCTTGTGCAGAAGAACAAACAAGGATTAATGAATAGAGAGTAAGCAAATTTTGTCAGCCACAATATCCAATTCTTCTTGGTCTTCCTCTTCTTTTTTCCTTTCTCTCTTCTTCTTACCCTTCTCTTCTTACTATAAGACCCCACAATGGCCTTGCGTCAGCCAGTGACAACATCTCTGTAGCACAAATTGCCTGTAGCCATAGACTTGGGATAATCTAAGGAGAGGGCTTCTTCCCTTTCTCTCCCTTCCCTGTGGGACCATTCCTAGCCTTAAGTTGTCCAGCAGGTAAGTTCGTTTTCAGGGCCTGTCCCATTCCTCCTTGGGAATGGACATGGGGCTTATGTCTCAGTGGGGAAGAAAGACAGTGAATTCCTTTTTTAATAAGAATTATATAGAGTGGGGAAAAGGACTAAGTTCTGGAGGTACAGAAAAGGTAGAGCATTCAAAGGGGCATCAGACATAGTCATAGATATGATAATGTACATACTAGCATTAATATATTAATGTAAATGCTTCATTCAACAAGAGCAGCTCATAGAAGTATAGTACTCAATATGAGGTAGGCATTGTTATGTTTTCCTATGTTAGCTCAATTAATCTTCATGCAATAAAACGTTAGCAGGAAAGCATAAAGGAAGTCCTTCCAGGAGGAGTAAGAGAGGAGAAATAAAGCCCTTTGGGCTCTATCTTTTAACTGATCTGAGTAGCTGTCTCTTCTTCTCTTGTATATTTTCACTGCCATCATCGTACTGTGACATGAGAAGGGTGAACATGACAAGCAAGGTCCTTAAATTTGGTGCTTTTGCAGTAGTGTTTAAGAGACTGTGACACTTGGTTATGTTAAGACCACTGTACTGGACACATTATAAAATGCTCTGTTCCAAGATGAGAGGTCCCTCTGAGTAGTAGAGGTGTTCAAAGCTTTGTGGAGGACTCTGTACCTCTCACCAACTAAAGAGAGAGGATGCTTGCTCCCATGCTCATTGCCACTGCCCCCAGGCTCTGCTTCCAGACAGGCTTTTGCAAAAAGTATCTAAACACGACTTTTTTCTTTTTATTAGCTTTTAAACAAATAATACACGTAAAGTATATACCAAAAGTCTCTGTTCTCCCAAAGTAAGGTGGGGCCCTGGGCATTAGATATGTCTCTCATGTGTCACAAACTCTTGCATTAGCAGAATGTAGGAACATTAGCCACAGAAATTCACATCTCCCCACAGAATAATGTGTCATCTCACAGAAATTAAAGGGGATTCTTTGTTAAGCAAACCTCGCATCCATTCCCTGAAGGGGATCTGGACATGTGGGTAGCTTAAAATGAGAGTTGTCTTTCTTGGCTTGTCAAGAGGAGGGAGAAAAGACATTTTACAACACCCCAAGAAACAGACTCAGCACTTACGTGGACACTTCTGCATCATATATTTCATTTGACTTCACTTATTTTAAAGAAAGACAGATGTGGGAGCACGGGAGTGATTTATCAGCTGACCAGAAGGGTGATTACTGGATAGAGCAGAGTCTCCTGGAAATTGTTAATGGCCATCCCATGTGCAAATCACAAGCAGGACTTCTCCTGCCTGTCATCACGTGAGGCTCTCTGCATTCCTCACAGGCAGCTCCATAGGGCTCCTGGTCAAGTTTACGTCCCTCCTTAGACAACCCCTACTCCTTGGCCCATGTCACTATGCCTCCTTATGAAAAGTCCTAATTCCTGTTATTCACCTGACAAACTCCTTCCCTTCAAGTCTTCCATCAAACGGAACTTCCAGGACGCTGACTAAGCCATATCCATCCTTTATGCACAGACATACATTCAAGTACTGCGTGGCGTGTAGGGGCTTACTGCAGTGGTCTGCTAGCCAGCAGCTGTGCTGCCTGGAAAACTCAACCTCTCCATGCCTTAATTTCCTCATCTGGAAACAGAGTAATAGGGGTACCTCATAAAGTTGTTGGAATAACCAAATGCATTGGTATCTATATAGCCAGAGAACACACCCAGTGAACATTCATCATTATCATTTTTATTGTTTTCAGAGTCAAGTACAATGATGAAGATCGGACAAATCACAGAAGTGAATCAGTGTCTCTCTTCTGCCAGGAGGAGCTAACAGACTATAGACTTACCGTTTCTACTACTTTCCATTGCTGGACACTGTTTTAACTCACAAATAAACCAATGAAAAGTGATAGCTACTGGAAGATCGTGGGAAGTATTAAAACAATCAAGAAAGACCAATAGGTACCTGACTAAAATATTGTTTTTTTTTTTTCTGAACATAAAAATGATGCTTTTTTGTAGGAATTTGTGAAGAAAACATAAAACAAGAAAATTAAAATAACTCCTAGTGTCTTCTATTGTTTTTACACATATTATGAGGTAGTTATTGATAAGAATATGAGTATATAATAGTGTACATATAATAAATATATGATGCAAATGTAGGTATCATGTCATAAATATACATTGATAATTTTTCATTGATTAAATGTGGTTAGAAACAATTTTTATGAATATGTGTTTATGGATGTATCATCTCTGTTTTTGATTATTTTGACTGACTTGCATTTGTATGTCATATAGATGATACATTTTTCTTTAGGAAAAAGATTTAGTTGAACAACTGGCACAGGTGAGGCACTGAATGTGCATCTTTTATTTGTTTTTATGGTAATTTTTCAACTATCTAAAGCAAAATATGAACCATGGTTCATCTGGGCTATAAATTATACAAATTTATAAATTTCCTAAACTCATCAGTTGTATGTTATTTTTAAAACGATAGAATGGTATATTCTGCCAACCTGTAAATAAAAGGATCAACTTGATCGACTTTCTGGCCCTAAGCCACTGACATTTAAGGACACAAAACTTTGGAGATCATCAAAAGTCAGTAAATTCAAATAGATGTATAAGCTTAAGGTACTCAGAAAAATGTACCTATAATCTCCCTGTTATGGTTTGTATCTAAAATGTTCCCCCAAAGTCTCACAAGCTCAGAGCTGGGACTTTGATAAGGTTATTGGATCATGGAAGCACTAAATTTACCAATGAATTAATTGATTGATGAGTTCCCAATTCATAGAGCTATTAGTAGTTGTGGCCTGGTTGCAAGAGAGAAGGTCACTGGGGACATGACCTGAAAGGGAATATTCTTATCCCAGTTGGTCTCCTCTTTCTCTGAATCCTAAGTGCCATACATTGAGCAACTTTCCTCTGCCATGCCCTTCTACCATGCTGTTTCTAAATTGGAGCCAACTAACTATGGACTGCACATTCTGAAGTCATAAGCAAAAATAAACCCGCCTTCCAGTAAGTTGCTGGTGTCAGGTATTTTATCTCAGTGATGAGAAAGAAACTAATACATTCCCTAGGGGTAAATATATTCCAAAATGAGAATCACGGTCCTTTAGTGGTGTATGAAATCAATCTCATGATATGAAACCAGTGCATTTTAAAAAATAAAACTGATTAATGCAAGTGCTTAAGGCAATTTTCCAAATTTTTGTTTTAGGTGTGTGTGTGTGTAGGTGTTTATATGTGAGAGAGACAGAGACCGAGACAGAGAGACAGAAACAGAGATAGAGACAGGAAGAAGAGAAAAAGAATCTTTTTGTACTTTACTTTGCAATCAGATGTGAATTTTCATGTTTTAGCTTTTGTGTTACAAACGTTTAAAACGTGCTTACTCTTTCCCATATTGTCTCATGGAAAACCCATTCTAAGACAATTGCAACGAACTCCAACCTCTAACTTTGAGCCCTTTTTAATAATGATTATGCAATAAATCTAAAGCCATGGTAAATACAATAATAATATGCCAATGTTGGCCTGTAAATTTTCTGCCAAATCTCTCATACAGGTATTTGGGGATCTTTATAAAATAGTGCTTCCAGAGTTCTGCTTTGACTGATACGCTGAGCTCTATTTGCAGTACACTGCTTTCTTACACTGCTTCGAATACTACCCCTTCCACCACATCTGCTGCCACACTTGCCAGTCCTGTCTTGTTGGAGATTGGATCTGTAGGTTCAACAGGTCTCTCAGGCCAGGGCATCTGCCTTGTGGTGCTTAGTGAGGAGCACCGACTAGGTCTCTTTACCTTGGGCAAGGATAAACTGTGGTGGGAGTCTGAAATTAATGTAAAGAGAAGCTAAACTTGGCTGAGGACACTACCCATGAGAATGAGCCAATTTTGGCCAAGATGTCATGTGTGAGATTATGGTTTTTACCCCATCCTTGAAGTAAGGCTTCAGCAAGTGGAGCGTGGCTTCATTCCCCAACAATCCACTTTCCCTGTGGTCTGTTTTATTAGATTGTACTTGCCTAAATATGAAAACACCCTGCGGTTTTTCATTCTATAAACTCAGCAATGAGACAAGTACAAGATTTGTGTTACTTCCTTCACATATGTAAGTACTTTTTGGTAAAAATTGGGACATGACTGATTTTTTTCCTTCACCATTTAAAAGTCACCCTTATTAAAAACCATTCAGAAAAGATAAGACAAATTTTCAGATAAAAATTACTTTTTAAATTGTAGGGAAAAGAGGAAGTTTTATTCTTCTCCTTGTATGTGGCTAAAAATTGAGGGTTTTCTTGAATAATTTTGACACGTAGGGAAAAAGTAAAAAGTCAGGTGTAATCTGAGTCTCCACGGATCATTCAGCAGGGGAAACTGGTCGATTTCATAAGGAGCAGTTTTGTGGGTTTCAACTTTTGAGGGCAAAACAAACACAAATGCTCCGCCTCTGAGAGGCGGGGGCGGTGCCCCAGAGATGCACCAATCACAGCGCGTTCTGCTCTATAAAAGGCCCTGTAGCGTCTCTAGCGTTTACCCTTGCCCCAGGTCAGTTTATCTTCTTGTCTGGTACTTCTGAAACATTGCCTTCAGGTCCGAGTGCTCCTGCTCCAGGCCCTATGGGGAAACTACCCGCCAAAAGACGAGGCAGGAAGGGGATTTGCGAGTCAAGCGCAAACAGGAAGGCGCAGAGCTCCTCACTGTCCAAATTGATCACCCAGTCTCTGATGGAGTCACAGGACCGAGTAGGCATGTCCCTTGCCGCGCTCAAGAAATCCTTAACTGCTGCTGGCTATAATGTGAAAAAGAATAACAGCCGCATCAAGCAGGCTCTCAAGAGCTTAGTGAGCAAAGGAGTTGTGGTGCAGATCAGTGGGACCGGTGCTTCTGGATCCTTTAGGCTCATAAAGAAAGCTGTCCCTGAAACCACTAAAAGCCAGGTCAGAAAACCTGCAAGGAACAAGAAGCTGGGCTTGCCCAGGGACTCCAAGACCCCAAAGAGCACCAAGACCAATAGGGGGGCCAAGCAGTCGAGGGTTGCACTCAGGGAAGCCTCAGGCAGCAGGAAGAAGGCTCGAAAGTCCAAGAGCCTGGAGCAGCGAAAGAGCCCAGCCAAGGCCAGAGTGGGGAAGGCCAAGGCCAGAACACGAAGGTCAGCCTTGCAGAGAGCGAACGCCAGGAAGGTGATGGCTAAGAAGTGAGCAGTTTAAAGAAAGACCCGTTTTCACAGAACCCAAAGGCTCTTTTAAGAGCCACCCAAATTTTTAAAATGACGTGACACTGAAAACTTGCAGAAAGTAGATTTTTTTTTTACCTAACTACCTATTAAATTGAGATCTGATGAGGTGAAGTGACAACTAAATTTACAGGTATAAAAATGCAAGTCTTTGGGTTAGGCACATTCTAAAAGGTGTTTACTAATGCAATTTACAGGGTAGGGCTTGTCACTTAAGTATTTTTTTCTACAAAAGCCACTGAAAATGGGAGTACAGATGTGTTCAGTATTGAAAAATACCTATTAGCTATTTTTTTAAGTAGTGCTACGTTCCCAATTTATTCTTTAGTGTCACCTAATAAGGCTTCTTGGCGTCCACTGACTTCTGTGGGATCTGTAAATGTGAATCAAGATGTTCTAGGGTTTAAGCCATAGAAAAGTTTTAACCTTTTTAAAATTTTTATTAGCTTCCAGTTGAAATTTTACAATCTTCTGAGTGTGACTACTTTCAGTGTGTTTTGGAATAGTATATACCAGTGATAGTGAACCTTTTTTCAGTGATACACACCAACTGCCACCAGTGGTATTGGATATCAGGTATATAAATAGATGCAGGTGTACCTTTAAAAGTGATTTACTACTATTTGTCTGATACGATTGTAACCCTAAATAGTATTTCATGTAACTTATTTATAAAAAAATGTGTAGGCCTCATGATACTATGAAGGCACAAGACAGGTTGAAAGACTGAACCCATTATCTTTATGGAAATGTTTGTGACTATGCAGTTAGATGAATTTAACGTTCCTAAGACACAAAAATTTTATTAGCAAACTTTTGAATCCAACCTGAAATAGCTTTATCTGCAAATTAGTTTTAGTTTTTCCTTAATCTGTGATTGACCATTCTTATGTATTCATTAATCGCACATAATAGATCCATACTATTAATCTATTTTGAACTGTTTTGGGGGCAACTTTAAGGAAAGCCGAAACCACGCCTTTGTGTACGTTATTACAAGCGTGTTCTCTGGGTGGTTCAATGTCTTTTCCTCTCTAGACTGTATAAATAGGACTTTTTGTAAACTTAAATTGTGTACTAACAGAAAATGACCATAAGCATAATGGATTCAGTTTGTCCACACTCCTCTAGTCCTTGTCTTGTTAAGATGGTCATTGTCCCTGAGGTTGCAACTGAGGGTGGTGCAATTATTCGAGTCACTGCCTGGCAGGAATTAAGCCCATCTGACCACTGTGCACCGCAAGGGTTGTCCCCGGTTCCCCATCCCAGGATGGAGATGACCCGCTGCCCTCACCAGCAGCCAGCAGAAGCCATCTTCCACATGTAGCTGCGCACCTTTGAGCCTTACTTCCTTATAGCGCCTCAGCTTTGGCTCAAAGCCATTAACCACTCAAATTTCTTTCTCTGTCTATTTTTTAGCTTGCTGATTAGATCTCACTTTGGACCATAGAATAACAGCCATGGGGTCATTCCATTTCCCGCAAAACTAGCTTTATGCTCTTTAGAATAGATGCTTCACATGCAGTTGTCCATGAGCCACGCGAGTCTTCCAGCTGCCCCAGTGCACAGGAGCGTTCGAGCTCTCAAATTTGAACTTGAAGTTGGCGCATCGTGCGTAAGTTTCTTTGTAAAATATGCGCTCACTTCTCGCGTTCGTTTGAAACAAACGATTTCGTCGCCATCTTTGTACGTTATGTCGTAAAATCATCCGATGAGGAAGTCCGTTTACCAATTGCCTTAGGTAAATTACAGAGACTAATTGCTCAGATTTAAAGCCATGCCGACAACACACTCAGCTCTTTATGTGACTTTGTGGGTGGCCCTAAAAAGGGCCTTTATTTCTTTAAGTGCGGCTACTTTCAGCCGCCGAAGCCGTAGAGCGTGCGTCCCTGGCGCTTGAGCGCGTAGACCACGTCCATGGCGGTGACCGTCTTGCGCTTGGCGTGCTCCGTGTAGGTGACGGCGTCGCGGATCACGTTCTCCAGGAACACCTTCAGCACGCCGCGCGTCTCCTCGTAGATGAGGCCGGAGATGCGCTTGACGCCGCCGCGCCGGGCCAG
>RJWT010031991.1:0-14245 GCA_004365215.1 Cuniculus paca | reverse complement strand
ATTTGGAATACTTTAAAAGCCCACTGCAGACTGCACCTGGTGGGGGAAATTCGTTAAGCCACCTAGGCAGAACGCTTTTCCCTCCGCGTCCTCAACCCCTCCCCCAATAAATTCTTCCCTTGGATAAAGCCTGCTTTTCCACCTCGCGGAGTACTCTAACTTCTGTTTCTCTGCGCCGCTTTTAAAATATCCTATCATAGAGGAACGGTGGAATATCAGTCATTACAAAAAATGATATCCCCATCATTTGCAATAATGTGTATGGAACCTGAGGTCATTATGCTATGTGAAATAAAGCAGACACTGAAAGACTAATACCACATGTACACATATAGTATACCACATGTTCCATGGTTTGTGGAAGTTAAAAAGTCAATCTCATAGAAGAACGGAATGAATAATGATTACTAGAGACTAAGAGGGAAAGAGGGAAGGAGACAGAAAGAACTCCCATGGGGCAATCACACAGAAAGAAACAATTAGTTCTGGTATTTCTATAGCACCGCAGGGTAATTATTGGTTAAAATAATCTCTGACATATTTCAAATGACTAGAAAAAGTGGGTATGAAGTCGTCAAGAAAAAATGATTAATGTTTGAAGAGATGAAAAAGCTTATTTTTTGGTTGTGTTTTGTTTTGTTTTTTGAGACAGGGTCTTGCTATGTATGTAGTCCAGCCTGGCCTCAAACTCGTACCAATCCTCCTGCCTCAGCCTCTCAAGTGCTGGGATTATAGGTGTGTTCCACCACAACCAAATGAAAAAGCTTATTATTCTGATCTTTCAAACATTGTATACAGATATCAAATCACCATGATATACCCCATAAAGATGTACAAATATTATTCTTAATAAAACAGAAAATCAGAAATATTTTTAAAAGTAAAAAAAAATTTAAATGAGTGGATAGTTCTTATGGCTAATACATTGTGTCAACTTGAGAAGTTTGGAAGTTTACCTGAGAGACTCAGCAGGGAGCCACTTACTTTGCAAATATCCTCATCCTGTGCAAAGGAGGGCAAGGACATTTTGTGAGTGCTGCACCCACCCTGGGGGAGGTGGCCCTAGTACAATTTAAGGGTAGAGAAGAGGCTTGCATTTTGGCTCTTTTGCTCTGGCTGCTGCCTTGAAGTGTTGCCCCTGTGCCATGTCTTGGAGCCAGCTGATTATGGACTGAAATCTCCAGAAACTGTGAGCTAAATAAACCTTTCCTTGCTTCACTTTGGGTGTCAGGTGTTTTGTCCCAGCAACGAGATAAAGTAACCAAAACAATAGTAAAAAACCTTTTTATTTTCAGGTTAAAAATATACATATAGAGAATCTTTTGCATACATGGTTTCAGTTACAAGACAAAGTGTAATTATTTTGTAAATCACATTTCTGCATCTGTAGGCATCACTCATTAGTGGTAAGTGTGTGATGGTGGAGAATTCTGAAGTGTCCTGAAGTGTGATGTTAACTCCATCCAATTTTAATAATTTTTATTGCATTTGTGGAGTTCCATCTATCCTCCTTCCCAGCACACATAGGAGATCAATAATTTTTTGTCAAACTGAATTGACCCATCTGACCAGACCATTGTGCAGAGCAGTAGTGATTTCTTAAAATTGTCCATTTCTGGCACTCATCCTTGAGAGATAATGGATCCATAAAATAACAATAGGAACAATAATTTATTTAATTCAAGAATAAAGTTTATGACTACGCCAAAGGATAAAAATTCAGTGTACCAAGAGTTAAGTAGAACAAATTGAACTACCTAAGACAAAGATTAAGAATGTAATTAATTCATAGAGGACAAAGTACAAATAACCAACCAATATGAACAAGAGTTCTTATCACATGACATGAGATGCGAATTCTATGGGTACCGTGTCATTTTGAAACATGCGGATAACGCTGCTGTAGTTCAATGTCAATGTGCGGATGGCCTCTGCTTTTAGGCAATCTCCACTAATGCAAGGTGGAGCTGATGTTTAGAAAGGTCACCTACAAGGCCTTCAAATGGTCCTGCTCTTCTGAGCTTCTCAGGATGGAATCCCAGGGCACTGTCATACTGAGCTACATCCCCAGTCCTTTTTCTTTTTTTTTTTAAGAGCAGAATGTATTTATTGGGAGAAAGAAAGCAAGCTTCTGTCAGAGGGACAGAAGGGGTCCCGAGCGGGTTGCCAAAGACTCTGTCATTTTAGGGACTTTTTGTAGAGTAGACGGGTCCAAGGTGGGGGAGAATGGGAATTCCTAAGGTGGGCATAAGGTGGGACAGAACTATGGTTAACCAATAAGGTTAACTGCTCAGGTAAAATTGATTAAGTCTGGGACAAGTGGGGATATGAGTCACGTAGCCAGCGAGCATGTTTAAGGAACAGTGACTCTTTCCCTAGGGGGTCCAGACAGGTGATTCCTAGCTTCCTTAGGCATCTACAGACCTATTTAGAATATCAGTCCTTAGGAATTGGGTGCATTTGTTTGATCTGTTGTCCCGGGTCTGGCCCACAGCAGGAGGTGTTTCTCTCCTTTACAGTTGCAAGGTATCTAGGTTTTTGCATTGGCTCCTTGGAGGATCTGGCCCTGTCTGACCCAGTCCTTTTGATTTCTTTTGAGGCCTAGTTGCCTTAAGTTGCCCCAGGCTGGACTCAGACACTTGATCTTCCTGCCGAGCCTGTGTAACTGGGAACACAGGGTGTGCCATTGCACCCGGGTTTTTTGATCAACCCATTGGCTTTCTAAACTGAAGTAGTTTGGTAACAATGAGTGCATAGGATGCTGATCACCAGGACTTCCTTGCCATAACCTCCTTCTTGTGCTTTTCTGTGATCTTCTAGCCAGGCGTGGCCTTTTACAGAGGTGAGGAGCCTGGAATGAAGGAGGAATGCCTGCCCAGAGCCCACCGCCCTGCAGCAGGACCACACTCTAGGGGTGGAAAATCTGCAGACAGCTCTGAACTGCCAGGGCCACCTCCTGAGAGCACAGAAGAGGTGGTTTTTACACAGAGTGGAGCACTACTCTGCCATAAAGGAAAAAAACAAAACAAAGCAAAAAAAACCTTGTATCATTTATAGAAAAATGGGTGCACCTTGAGACCATAACATTAAGAGAAATCAGACACACAAGCTTAAATGGTTTCTCTTCTATGAGTCAACCAAAGTATAAATAAAGAGCAAAATAAAAGACAGATGATAGGGAGTAGGGAGGTGGATCTTTCAATAAGGGCAAAGATGAAGGGAGGAGGGAAGGAGGAGAGGGAAAGAAGATGAGAGAGGAATTAAGATGTGAGTTATGTGTATGTACCAACTCCACCCAAGAAATGTGAACATTATGTAATACACATATGTACTAATAAAAGAATAAATACTACCTTCATTTAAGAAACAAAAAAGATAATGGTTAGCAGGCTGTGTAGACATAATGTGAACATACTGACACGTGGCCATGGAGGAGTTGCTCCATGGCAAGAAGAATCAGAAGCCAGAGGATAGCTCACCCTTTGTCTTAGTAACTTTTCTTTCACTGCTGAAATGAAATACCCAATACACGAAGTTAAAGGGAGAAAGGTTTATTTTGCTCACAGTTTGTGGAGGCTTCAATCCATAGTCAGCTGGCTCCAAGGCAGGGTAGCACATGGTAGAGGGGCAACAGTCATGGCAGCAGAATACATAAAAGCAACAAGAAAGGAAAGGGAGGAGGGAGAGAGACAGACAGAGGAAGGCGAGAGCGGAAGGGAGGGAAGAAAAGGAGACAGACAAGTCTCTTTCTGTCCCTTATACTGTATCTGGTCTGCTGGGATTAAGGCAGTGCCAATACGACCAAGGAACTGATCTAGCAATCACCCATCCCTAATCCCATCACCGTTAATCCTAGCACCCTTAATCCCAGCACTGCACTATGAATCAATCACACACTCTAGATTTAGCTGCCTCCCTAAAGCCTGGCCCCCCATGACTGCCTGAGGCTTTGAGGGAACAGCTAGACACAAACCTGAACACCCTGTGTCACCAAGTTCCAGCCTAGAACTCCAGGGGCCCAAGTTGTCTACATTTGAACCTAACCCTCCAGGTTGTAATAGCCATGTTTATCATGGTTGGACAATAAAATATTTTTCACAAAACAACAATGGGCTGGCTTTATAGATTTAAAATACTGTAGTTAGAGACACGCTGTGTCAGCCTTCCTTTGTATTCTTAGACAAGGCTGCATTCCAAAAATGCTAAAGGTAGGGCCGATGTTCCCAATTTCATTTTAATGACAATTAAAAGGCAACTAATTGACATAGAAAAGTACTTTAAGCTATAGTAAAAGGAAAAGAGTAAAAATTTTGACCCAATTTTTGTGCAGAGAAGGATCTGAGAAGGCAAGTGTGCTTGATGGGGATGGGGGAGGGGTGCTCATTTTCTCCTCATTAAAAAAAAAGATAAAAGCGTTTAACAAAATACCAAAAAAAAGTGATCTTGCAGTGGTGAGGGGAGCGAGAGGGGTTAGTGCCAAAGGGAGTACTCATGCATTTTATTTTTGTTCTTTGGTGCTTTCTATTTTTCAAGAACAAATACACATTACTTGTGAAATAAATGCAAATGTAAACTAAAGAATATGTGTATAATTATAAAATAAAAACAAATAAGTAAATGAAAAACTAAGCCTCGCAAATTGGTCTCAGCCAGCTTTTGAGTGTGGCTTCAGAGCATCTGAGACCTTTGTGCAAGGGAAGCTGACCTCAGCTTTCCCTCAGGGTGAGCCAGAGGAAGAGGTAAATGCTCAGGACAGCGCGGCCAGCGCCTACCCTTGGCGCCATCACAGCGAGAGCATTTCAAAAGGGGTTTACCACAGACTCAACTGTTACAGGACTTCCCTGAGAAAGATGGCTCTCTTCCCCCACCCATGTCTCTGGGTGGCCCCGAGCCATGGCTCTGGTCTTTGAATATTACTTTTCCTAGGCTTCTGTTCTTGGACCAGGGGGAGGAGAGGCTCAGAATGCTCCTCGGATCCTCGGAGGAAAGGCATGCCTGGGCCAACTCCTCCACTGGACCTAGCGCTGCTTACCCTTTAATTTATCCCTCCTCATGCCCTGACCCACCACTGGGGCAAAACCTTTCTTAACAGAGCCAGGAGGAGGTGATATGCGGGCAGGTAACCCGAGAGGGTCTAAATGAATTTTCCTGGGACACCAGGTCTCCAAGAGCCGCTGTGAAGGGAAATGAAACCCTAACCCCATCACACTGTTTTCTTTCCTGGGTGCTTACACTTTCAGTAATAAGGCTTAAAATTAAAACAAACTACAGGAGCTTAGTTAATTTATGCCCATTTCCTACACTCTGTTTAATACATTAACTGTTTTTTTAACTCACCAGCTGATTTTGAAGACTGACCAAAGACTATTTTGTCCAAGTGACATTTAGATTTTTAGTATTCCTAGTTTTACTTTGAGTAAGGGAAGAAAAATACATTATTAAACTAATCGGAGATAAAATCTTTTATGAGTAGCAAAGGGTTAAAGAAATCCATGGGACACATTGGTAACTTTTCTACACTCATGGGCTAGCTATTTCAAATGTTAACTGGGTATGAATGATCGGATCTAAGATACTCAAATGCTCATTACCTTCTATGAATTCTGAGTCCTGGGAAACAGTAATGCATATATTCTCTTGCCAGTGCAGTAGACAAGGTTTTAAGAGCAGATGGATTGTAGGTAACTCTTTCATGTCTCTTGCTGAGAAGGGTGCTGTACTCATGCTAGCAATAAAGAACCATTCACATGAATTCCAGAAAGGAAGGAGGGCATGGAGGGCCTGAATGTGTACCCACAAGACTGTCTTAATCATATAGAGAAGTTCTTACAAAGTCCAGGAGCAGCTGTAAATACCTTGTGAATTGCTGTTATTTCAATACACCCAGATACAACACTGCCACTTCTATGATCTTGAACATATAACTTCGTTTCATCATGCTAACTTCCTTAACTATAAAATGGGCACAGTGATAGTACCAACTACCCATAGGACTACTGCTAGCCCAAACAACATAAATGCAATAAACATACACAAATCAAGTTAGGACATCTCCCTTGATACAGGCTTTTCAACTTTTATTAGCAATTAATAGCATTGGTTTGAAAGTTAGGCAGACTTAAATCCTAAGCACAGATAAGATTAGGGTCTAATTCAGATCAAGATTAGAACACCAAGTAACAGGCTTTACTGAATGTGTCTCAGGAATTCAATCCTAAAGCATGCACTTTCTATGTCATGTAGTAAGTGAAGGTTCATATGAAAGACATTGCTCAGGTTACAGCCAGGCCCCAGGCAGATGGCTGAGTGTAGCACATTGTCAGAGAAGAGTGAGTGTGCTCTCACCAAGCAGTGATGATTGATCTGTCCCATGGAAATAGTCAGGTTGGGCCCAAGGATGCTACACAATGCAGAAGCTCAGTTGATTAATGATCCACCAAGGACCATAAAGGGACCAATGATTAATATTTATTGTTTTCATTGACAATAAGAACATTACCAATTCAGTTGGAAAAGACTATTGCAAAAGAGTGTGAAACCTTGAAACAGAGACAAATGTGCTAGGTCCAGAAGCCAGCTTTCTTCAGCAAAAGGAAGATATTCATCATAGAATTCCCATCACCCAAAGAAAAAGCCTCCAAATTAAAGGTTAAGGGAAAACTAGCTTTCTCACAAGCTTATAAAGCCATGCCCAAAGGGACAATGAAGGCAACACTTTTCTCTGAAACAAGAGGACAGAAAATTAATGAGCGACTTGGCTAGGGCCAATGAGTCAAAAACGACACAGGGGGCCATGGCAGTGAGTTGACAGCAATGATGCCTGGAGAAACAGCCCTGGAATTATCATAAAGAACCAAGAGGAAAGCTGAGACAGAAAGCACGATTCAGGTCCAGATCTGGGGGCATAATAAAACTGGGGGATAGGTTAAAAAAAAAACTTATTTATGATGCTAAGGACAAGAGTAGGCAGTGGACCAGATTCAAATCTAGAAAATCAACATTATGGGAATGCTGATGGTACAGTCAACTACCCAGGAGAAAAGACCTGACTTAGGGATGCCAATTTCTTCCCAGCTGGAGATCAAAGCCTATTGTTCGCTCATTTGAGACTAAAAACAGTGCACATCTAGTGCGATGTCAGTGTCATAGTGGGGTCTGGGTAGTAGCTCCAAGGAAGGGTAATGTGTTTATACTCATCCCCAGTATACATATTTACTCAGCTACTTCTTGCATTTACATAAGGTTTTACACAAAAACCAAAGCTACTATAGAAATAAAGAACCAAAAACCTGAAGCTGGTTTTATTTGAGCTTTGCATCACCTCCAAACATTCATTCTTGCATTCTTTAGTGCAAATTACTGACATAGCCACTCAGTGAACAATAATGCTTACATTGTAAAACATTCATTCAAGAGAATTTCCTAGCCTGATTCAGGCAGATGCTTGTCTGATCTGAAATACACACTCTGAATTCTTTCACTATTTTAGAATCTTAGGTTTTTCTTAAAGACCTGTGGAACAAAAAAGTAACCCAGTTAAAAAATGGGCAAATGATCTGAATAGACACTTCAAAAGAAGGCATACAAATGCCAAAAAATATATGAAAAAATGCTATTAGCCCTCAGATACAAATCAAAATTATCATGTGATATGATCTCAATCTGATAAGAATAGTAATGATAAATTTTAAAACAACTGCTGGTCAGGCCATGGAGAAAAAGGAACTCAAGGTCACTGTTGGTGGGAATGTAAATGAGTAAAAATATTGTGGAGAACAGTACAGCAGTTCCTTAAAAATTAAAAATTAATCTACCATATGATATAGCTGTTCCACTTCTGGATATATATCCAAAGAAAATGAAATCAGTACACCAAAGAGATATCTGTAGGTACAATTTATTGCAGTATTATTCACAACAGCTAAGATATGAAATCAACCTAGATTCCATCTATGAACAGATAAAGAAAATGTGAGATATATATATATATATATATATATATGCACAATGGAACATTACTTGACTATAAAGAGAATAGAATTCTTACATTTGTAGCAAAACAGAACTGGAAGACTTATGATAAGTAAATAAGCCAGACACAGAAAGAAAAGCACTGTGCTTTCACCCTCATACATGGAAGCTGAGCTAAGTCCACCTGTGTGTAGAAGGGTGAGAACTAGAGGTCAGGAAAGTCAAGGGGGGAGGAGGGTCAGTGAGGAAGGCTGGATTTGATCAGTACACACTGCATCATGCATTGAACTTCCATATTGAACTCCATTAACATATATAATAATCCATGTTATTTTTTAAAAATGTGAAAAACCTTGGCTTTAAAAGACTGTATCTTAAACCAATGAAATATTCATAGTTAGATGTTTTGGGTATCCCAGATGGACTACTCCAACAGCATATCAGTGCCATGTCAACATCATTAACTGATGTATTAGTCAGCTATTTGTTCCTGGGACATGATACCTGACACCCACAACTTTCAGGAGGAGAAACTTGGCTTAGGTTTTCAATAACATAGTGTGTTGGTTCCAAGGCAGGAACCTCAAGGTGGAAGCATGTGGTAGAGCAAAACTGCTTAGTCTATGATGGCTGGGAAGCAAAGCAGGCAACAACACCTGAGAGAAAAGGGCCAGGGATCACATATGAAACCTGAAATCACGCTTCCATGACTGATGTCACACCCAGAAGTGTGCTCTGCTAAACTGCTAGCATGTTTAATCCAATCAAACTGACATATCAGTATTAAGAGTCACAGCTGACAAAGATACCATTGCCTACTATTCAAGGACTTCAGGTGAAATCCCACAAGAACAAATCAACCAACCAAAACATCTGAAATAATGCACAAAGGAAAAGTGTCTGCACTCCCTTTCTGTACGGCACAGCTGTAGATTCTTATGAAAAATAACTTTTCCTGTGACTGGAATTTTCGCTTAGATTTAGGACTGCAAAGATACTAAAGGTTAGAGGGCAAAAATTTCAAGATTATGGAGATACAGGACAAGTACTTTCTTTTGTGGAAGACCTAGGCAAGTAAAAGCCTCACTAACAATAATTTGAATTGAGAAATATTTGCATGAGGGAAAGAATTTTTATATGTTTATCTCTTCCCTCTGATTTTGTTTTTAAGGGGATTGAACTCAGGACCTTCACACAGAGCTACATCCCCAGCTAAGACGAGAGCAGAGACTTGTGTTTTTTCATGACGCATCTCAAAGAGGAACATAGATTTACGATGCAGAAATGGATTTGGTAGTCACAGTGCTCACCCCCACCCCCTCCACTCTGTAGTGGGACAAACTTCATCTGCTTACTGGCAGATCCCAGATTAGAATGTGAAATTCCTACAAAATCAAGCAACCATCTCCAGAATTCAAATAAGGGTACAGACACCCTACCCTACTGTGCCAAATGCAAACATTCATGAAAACAAAACAAAAATAGTGTCTTTATTTGTATTTAGTCCTTTTTTTCTTGTTATTACATACCCATTTGGAAGATACCCAAAATGCTCAGAAATATCACTGAGAGAAACAACGAACTACTCAAATAGATGCTCAAAATTATTTATTTTACAACTTGGGAGGTTTCTGAGATAGAAAACCCATTCTCAGTAAATCTTTTTGTGTTTCTCACATTTGCATTGCTGACATGCTAAACAAGTATATTTAAGCTTCCTGTAAATAGGATGTTAATATTCAACTAATTTTCTAAGCTGTTAGAATTTTCCTTCCATTGAGCTTTCTGAAAGTAAATCTTATTTAGAGAAGCTGGATGTTATAACAGGATCACAATTTAAACTATTATTACTATTCATGCCACATTTGTCCTTTTTTCCCTCCAAAGTGGGCCTTCAATCTCTTTGAATCCTGTTATGTTACTAAGGTCCACAGGCACTCATCTAGGCATTCGTATATTCATTCTGCCAGTGTGTGGTGAGAATCTCCCCTTAATCACATGGAGCGCTGGTCAGTGGGTGCAACACAGAGCTAGAAAATCGGGTCCCTAGCCCTACAGAGTTTATGTCTTCAGATTGAGAGGTGTCTGCCAAGAGTTATAACACAGGCCAGAGTTCAAGTACTGTTTGATGCCAAAAAACAAAGCCCAGGCTGCCAGGAGCATCACCTGCACATAATTCATAGAGCCTTTTTGCCAGGTGTTATTTAGGCTGAGACCTAACAATGTAAAAAGAACAAGTATGGCAAAAGGAAGAGCTGAAGAGTATAGAAGGTAAAGCAAACAGCACCAGCAGAGGGTTGCTGTAGAGTGGAGGCTGTGAGTTGAAGTGATTATATAAACAATCCAGCCGGAGTAGGGGAGAAGGGGGGACTAGTAAGAGAAGTCAAGTGGTCATTCTCAAGTCTCAAGTGCACAGGAGTCTTAAAAAAAAAAATGATGTCTCAGAGACAAGACACCTTAGAGGAGCTCAACTCTGGGGATTTTTTTAAAGTATCATTTTTTTCCCAATACTGGGGATTGAACCCAGGGTTTCACACACATATTATGTGCTCCACCACTGAGCTACATAACTATCCTGGTGTGTTGGCTTTTGAGTGGTCACCAGGTGATCCTCGTGTATAATCAGAGCTGGATCCAAAGGGAAAAGTGGATCTCTCAAAGCATGGGGCTTGATTTGGGTACTTTCCCCCCTTACTGGATGGGTTGCCTTTAATACAAAGAAAAACAATTAACTTAAAACTCCTCACACAGATGTGTGTGCTCAGTTTATTCTCAGTAACTCAGCCACAGAAGCATTCTAGTCAATAGCTGAAAATGCTATCACTTGAGTTTGAAGAAAGTCAGGAGCAGGGGGAGTTTCCATAATAGCAGCTTATGATTTTAATTGCATATCAGCTCAAAATAACACAGTTTAGCATACCACACCTCTACTGTGTACTCTTGGTTGGAAATATGTCATTTGCTATGTGCATATCAAAATATTCCCTCTAAAGCACTATTAGGGGGCCATTTGGGGCCATGTGGAATCAGTTAAGGCCACGATGCTGTGAACTACTGTGTTGCCGAGCTGCATGAGCTGTTCTCCAACTAATGAACCATATCATTAATTACAGACACCTCAAATAAAAATGCCGTAAAGGCAGCCATGATATATACAATAAATAAAAAGGTCGTGATTTGCAAAGTGGCCAGCTCATTCTGAACCAATTGTCTCTTGTTTTCCTGGGCTGTAATTGAAGACATTAATTTGATTTATCACATAGGCCAGGAAAGACCTTGCAGTTAGCAGAGATTAGAGAGTTGTGAAATCTGCAACCCCCAAAGTGCTTTTCACCAAGTGCAGACAATACATTTCAGATGGGGTTTATTATTGAAGTGACTATTTCCAAAGAGAAAGACAAATTGCAGGTAATAACACTCAAAAATCTTTTCCATTCACTTTTCAAAATGACACTTTTGGTTTTAAAGGGAAGAGCTAATTAAGCAGTACCAGTATGTTACTCAGCTTTCCATCACTGTGACAAAATACCTAAGATAAACAACCTCAAGGAGGAAACACTTATTTTTGGTTTCAGAGGTTTCAATCTATCTCTACTTCATGTCTTCCCCTTATTTGGGGCCTGCAGTGACACTGTACAACCTGTTGAATGTGGGTTGCAAAGTTTCTGTCCACCTCCATGGCAGCTGGGATGCAGAGAGAGAAAGACAAAGGGCTGGGCTCTCAATATCCCCTTTAAGGGCACATCCCAGTGACCTAACTTCCTGCAACCCAGCCCCACCACCTAAAGATTCCATCACCTCCCAATAGCACTATGGGCTAATGAAATAAACCTTTGACATATATGCCTTTGGGGAAGCATTTAAGACCCAAAGTAGAAGGCAGATGTCTTGGTTACTTTTCTCTCATTGTTGAGACAAAAAACTTGATGCCCAAAATTATAGAAGGATAGGTTATTTAGCTTACAGTGTTTGGAGGTTTCAGTCCATACTCAGCAGGGTGGTGTGGCTGAGGGGCAGCTGCTCATGGCAGCCACAAGCGAGAAGAGTGAACAGGGCAAAAGGGAAAAACTCACCTTCTTCCCTTCCTTATATAGTATGCTGGCTCCGCCCCTGGGCAGGTGCAGCACTCACACCACCAATCCCAGCACTAGACAATGAACCAGTCACAAACACTAGATTCAGCTGCCTCCATGACTGCCTGAGGCTTGGGGGCCACCTGGACACAAACCATAACCGCAGGTGCAGGAGCTTGATGCAAATTGGTAATCCCAGCACTCTGGGAGGTAGGAAGATGGCAAGTTTGGACCTTACCTGGACTCAAAATTTTAAAAAAGGGTTAGGAATATCACTTAGTGTGAAAGCCCTGGGCTCAATTGCCAGTACCACAAAACAAAACATCCAGATTATAACACCTAAGAGTTGAACCCAGGTGAACACTCACTTAGCACGTACAGATGCATAGGCCATAGGTTCAGTTCCCAGAACACACACAGCCACACACACACCAAAAAGCCACAGTGAAAAATGTTATTTAATGATAGTAATTGTCAAGTTTTTTAAGTGATAGTAATAATCTTTAGGAAAAACAGCCTCTATGTTAATATTTTCAATGAAAAAAGACACTTGAGTATCTTTTCTATGGTTTTATGTGCATGTATAGCTGACTTTTGGATAATACATAGTATATTCATATACAAATTCAAGCAGTCAACTGACAGGGACACCTTCATTCTTAATTATCTAACTAAAGGTATATGCAGGATTGAACTTTTCTTGTTAAATGTATCCTTTTAGCAAAGGCAAAAATTTTATGGTAATCCTCTGATAATTCTCGTTCATGAGTAAGACGTTAGCCATGAAATATCAGTTAATTACTGGCAATAAGGAAAAAAAATTAATTTCACCAGTTTGTTCAAGGAGCCAGTGTGTTCTGAGGTCAGAGGTGAGTGGTGGTGATAATGACACTTGTGGAATGCTGCCATATGCCGGAGGCGAGGCACTCAGCTGCACCTCTGAAGCATCACTGTAGCCCTGCACAAATCCAAGCTGGAGTTCTGGTTGGGCAGATATTGACATCGGTTTTGCTCAGAATGCTTTCCCTATGCCTGGCACCTCATAGGCGTTTAATAATATTTGTTTGGCAGATGGAGTAGATAATACCTTGGGTCCAGGGCTTCCCAGAGGTTAGCCTAGCATATTTTCTAGTTTCTTATATAGATTGTGAAAATGTGTCAAGGAACATAAAAACTCTTCTGCATGCCTCTCCTCACTCCTAAGGTTATACTTGGGTATAGAGGCAATGCATTAAATGTACAAATCTTTGTGACTATGAGACCTGAGACTATGTCCTCATCCTCCCCTTTTATCCCTGCCCCTCATCTGTCACATAAGAGATGTAGGGACAGGTGATGTGGACTCCACCTGACAGGTTTCAGGGAAAGACTATCTATGGCATAGTCTTCCTGAGCCCTGCCTATGATGCAGGCCCTGAGTCTGATTTACCCTACAGGATTTTATGATCTGATAATCTGGAGCATTATCACCATTTCTAGGACAGCATTGGCTAAACAGACATGGTCTGTGTGTCATAGACAGTCCTGCTAAGCTGATGGACGGGGAGAAGGATTGCATTGATCATTTGCAAAGGGAGGCAGGAAGCTTTGGCCAGTAAAGAGGAACCAGGGCTGTAAATAGAACATCCACAAGAGGACCCTTTTGGAAGTAAAAGGAGGTGTTATTCGTTACATGGGGATGGCAGACTAAGCCAGGGCTGTCCTCCAAGGAGGTCATGTGGGAAGGTTTATTTTGTTTTTTAGTTCTTTTTCATTAATATGTCTTGCTGTGCCTTGCAGAGCACTGAAAAATCGCATTAGTTGGTTAGGTCACAAAACTCTTTAAGGATCTGATGAAAGTCACCACCTTTCTCCCCAAGAAAATGTACAAATGCGAAGACTCACAAAGCAGTACTTAACGATGTCAAGGGGTTGTGGTCCATCTGACCCCCATTCAGAATCCTGAAGTCAAACACCCGGTGAGCCTTGATGTATCTTTAATGATTTTCAAAACATGGTCTTTACACTAGAGTTTGCCATTCTATTTACTCTGTATTTTTTTCTTCCCTTTGCTAAACCACAATGTTACCTTTGCAGACAGAATATCAGGCCAACGTGCTGAGTCAAAGGATGCCAAGCCAGTGGTTTTCCAGAGAAAAGAGCCACATGAAAGTTTGCTGAGCTGCATCCTCTGCATTTGTAACTGTTTCATGGTTGGCAGC
>RJWT010031990.1:0-14219 GCA_004365215.1 Cuniculus paca | reverse complement strand
TACCCATTTCTCAGGTGAGCTTGGCAAGCATGTGTCTTTTCCAAAGGAGCTTGACCATCCAGAAAGTAAGTTCTTAGGTCAATAAAAACACAGTTTGAGATTAATCATTGGAAGCTTAAAACTTCTCAGAAGTATTGTTGAACTCATTGCATTTAACCAGACTTGCAGAGAGGGCAAGAGTGAGGTCCTGCAGAATCAGGGCTAGGAGGAAAGATCAGAGAGCCTGGGAGAGGTGGGCCGTTCTGCCTTCCTCAGACCCAGCCTGGAGAGTAGTGATCACTCAAGATCCTCGTTTGTGTGAACTCCTGGGGTCTTGAGAGAAAAAAGGAAGCTCTAGACAGCCTCCACAGAGCCACAGAGGGAGCTGGTGGGGGTCCTCGGGGAACTAGGTCAGGTGGCCCTTGGCTCACAGAGAGCAGCACACTGCACACCCGAGGCATACAGTGGGGCAGGGCACTGTGCTCCCTCCAGTCCCTTTCGTGCCCAGTTCTTTTGTCAGCCTTTCTCTCCTTCATCTCCCAGGGCTCAAATTTGCAGGTTTGGAAACCCCCCTCCTTTTTTTTTCCCTCATCCTTGAAAGTGGTGGGAAGATTAAAAACAGAAGTTAAAACCCTAGAGTAGTCAAAACTCAAAAACCTTGTCCTTCCATGCCAAGGGAAATGGAATGGAAAGAATCTAACCATGCAGAGGCCCCTTGCGCTGCCAGGGCTCTCCTGGGCTGCCAGCGGCCTAGGGGATGACTTACCTCACATGAGGTGGCAGGCCCTGGGGTTTCTTCTCGTTTGGGGAAGCCACCTAGGGGCTGCCGTGCACTCTAACCAAAGCTGTCCAAAGCAGTGCCGATGACACTGGTGCTGATTCTGCGTGTTGTGAGAGGAGAAACCTTGTTAACACCCCGACCCAGCCAGGCTGCAGACCCCCGGCATTCATGGGCCCTGAACTTCTTAAGTGCTACCATCTGTGCAGAGTGTCACCAGAAGTAGAGAGAAAGTGTATTTTTTACAGGACCTGGCAATGGGCACAGATGCAGAAGGGGAAAAGATCAAGGACCCCATGAGAGCCATTGTCCCCATCCTGCTGGATGCGAATGTCAGCACTTATGACAAAATCCGTATCATCCTTCTCTACATCTTTTTGAAGAATGGTAAGAAGGGCAGGGTATGCAGAGGGGATAGACAGAGAGAAAACAGTAGAAACTTGTTTTATAAGAGACAGAAAGGGGGCTGGGGCTACAGCTCAGCAGCACTGCACCTGCCTGGCAAACGTGAGGTCCTGAGTTTGACGCTCAGTTAAAAAAAAAGAGAAAGAGACAGAAAGGAGAAGGAGAGTAGGTTCTAGGGGCCCTTCATGCCTGGGGAGAAGCAGTGTAGTCAAATCAGCTGCAGCCAGAGGCTGAGGAGCCTCCCTGTGATTCTCAGGAACCAGTGCAGATGACAGAGAGGAGGAAGGGCTAGAGACAAGGCAGAGCTGACTGGCTTCGTGACAGTTTATCAGAGCTTTTCCTGCTGGGTGTTTGTGGTTTGATTTTTTTGTTGTTGTTGTTGTTCGTTTGGTTGGGGTTTTTTTGAGACAGGATCTTGCTATGCAGTTCAGGCTGACCTTGGGCTCACTTTGTACCCCAGGCTGGTCTTGAACTTGCAGCAATCTTTCTGCTTCAGCCTCCCAAGTGCTGGGATTACAGGAGTGCACCACCATGCCTGGCTTCCTGCCAGTTGTTTTTAACTTGCATCACATTTGGGTGTTTTTGTTTTTGCTTTTTTGGGGGGGGTACCAGGGATCGAACTCACGGCCTCACGCTTGCCAGACAGGCATTTACACCGCTGAGCTATATCCCCGGCCCCCTACATTTGTAATCTCTACGTTTTTATCAAAGAACTTTCACACACAGTTGCCCAGAGTATCCACAGTGCAAGAGATGGGTAATAAGACTCCCTCATCCAGTTTGACTTTGATGCATAGTGGGGGTGGGTAGGGACTGCTAAAAAGCAGAGCAGACTGACAACGAGGGCCAGCGGCTGAAGGTCGTCACTTAGGATAGAGTGACTCAAATGGAAGCGGGGAGGATTGTTTTGCCTTTGTCTTAAGAGTCAAGTTGCTGTGGAAGCAGTTTCCACTGCCTTCAGCAGAAGGGACGTGGGTCATGGTGGGCAGTGGCTAGGTGTGCTGATGGCCGTCTTGTGCCCACAGGCATCACAGAGGAGAACCTGAACAAGCTGATCCAGCACGCCCAGATCCCCCCCGAGGACAGCGAGATCATCACCAATATGGCACACCTCGGCGTACCCATCGTCACGGATGTGAGGGCCCTTGACAGTGGCAGAGGGGCGAGGGTGGCATGTTCTGTCTGCTCCTGTACTAAGGGACAGTGTCTCATGACACACCTGCGCAGTCAGGAAAGGCAGATAAAATCGGGGATGGAAGTGTCCAAGGCATAGAGGAAACAAACATGCACCTCCCAGAGTTGCACGGTCACCAAAGCTTGGCTGCTGTGTCTCCGAACCAAAATCTAAGAGGTCACCCAGTTTCACCCTTTGTATCTCAAGAATGGTCTGACTTTACCTTGGACATCTTGAACTCAGTGTGTGCCCTGAGGAAGTGAAGGCCGCATTTCAAGTTGGGCAGCCTTGCTGCTTGTGAACATTGGGCAGAGGGGTTGGGCAAAAACCAAACCAGGCGGGTGGTGTGGAGCCCCACACATTATGCTCTGGGCAGGGCCAGCCCTACAGGACTTTCAGAACTTGTTCCACCTACAGGCAGGCAGCTCATGGAGTAGAACTAACAGCTGCAGGTGCGCCAGAGTCTCATTAAAGACCCAGGCTGTTTGCCATGGCCACCAGTGGTCAATCTGTCACTGGCAGGATTTGGTATTTATATACCCTTGTTCACAAGAAAGATTTAAGTGGTAATTGAGCAGATTCACTTAGTGCAATCTATACTATTAAAATAAACTAAAAGAAAAAACTAAATCATACCCAAAATAGTATTTTCTCCCATAATAGGCAGGAGACTTTTTTTTCCTTGAGGTACTAGAAATTAAACCTAGGACCTTGCACGTGCCAGGCAAACGCTTTCCTACCAAGCTACAAATGCAGCCTTATTTATTTATTTATTTATTTATTTATTTATTTATTTATTTATTTTTTGCGGCACCAGGGATTGAACTCACAACCTTGCGCTTGCCAGGCAGGCGCTTAGGCCGCTGAGCTAGATCCTCGGCCCTTATTTATTCTTATTTTTGAGACAGGGTCTTGCTAAGTTGCCAAGACTGGCCTTGAACTTGTAATCCTCCTGTCTTTGCCTCCAGTGTAGCTGGAATTACAGGCCCGTCACCAGGCTCAGAGATGGCAAAAACGTTTTTTTATTTACCTGGATTTTGTTTGGTTTTCGGTTTTTTTGTAGGAATTGAATTCAGGACCTTGTACTTGCCAGGTGGGTGCTGTACCACAGAGCTATCTCCCTGGCCTTACTTGAATTTTTAAAAACTTTTTATATTTGACCCACACTTGCTATCTTTCATGACTTTAAAGAACCAAATTTGTTCTAGTCCTAAAAGGGGTAAATTTTATGCTATCCTGGGGAAAATCTCCCCTCATACTACTCTTTGCCAATGCTGACTTTGAGGGAGTCCTCGAGAGAATTCCCAGAAGTCACTGAGGCGCAGGCGGCCCTGATCAGAGTCCAATGCTGTGTGTGCTTGCCTGCAGTCCACATTGCGCCGCAGGAGCAAGCCGGAGCGGAAGGAGCGCATTAGTGAGCAGACCTACCAGCTCTCACGGTGGACCCCGATCATCAAGGACATCATGGAGGTCAGTGGCAGGATGTGTGTGTGTGTGTGGAGCGGGGAGACAGGTGCTTCCAGCCTCACTTGCTCTCAGGTGGCCATGACACCCTGCGGTTTCATTTCCCTGAGGGAGTAAGTGCGCCCACTCCAAGGGCTCATAAAGAGCCATGACGTAGCCCGCAAGACCCATCTATTTGCTGCTTTCGTCTTGGGAGATGGGGCCCTGTGCATTGGGGGCCCCCATATGGTGCAGTGTCCTAATGAGCCAGGCCCATGGCAGCATCTCAGAGGTGACATAAACAAGGTACTCGTCGTGGAAGGCTCTTAGCAAGGTGAAGCAGAGTGGTCTGCCGCTCCTGCTCCCCTCCTTGAGCACCCCCACCAAGAGACCAGGCCTCTGTTCTCTGTTCAAACAGGCCCCTTTTCCAGTGTGTTCTGGCCCTTTCCTGAGTCCTGCTTTCACTCAGAGTCTTCAGAAGGTCACATGGTGCCCACTGGCCACCCCACTTATCTGACCACTGGCACAGCGAGGCCTCTTCTGCTCTTGAAGGAGCGTCGAGTGCCCTTACAAGCATGTGTGCTGCTTACAGTTGGGTCACCTTATGCAGTGATCCCATCTCCTTGGTGCCTGTCCTCTGGCAAAGAGCCTCACACATAGCAGGTGCTCTGCATCTGTTCGCTGTAGGATAATAAAGGTGGTGGCATCACAGTGGCTCTGGCGTTCCTGCCATATCCCAGCCTCTCTCCTTTAGCAGGAAGAATCTGTATAGTCCTGCACCACCAGATCTTTGGGGTTGGCCTCAGGATAACCTGCTCAACTTCCACGCTTGGCAGGCGAGCAAAACTAGGGTCCAGGGAAGGAAAGGACTTGCCCAGTATCCCTTAGTTTATAGCACCCCTCCTGAGTCATACATTAAAATAAACATATTTTAGGGCTGGGAATATGGCTCACTTCTGCCTCAGGTCCTTTGCACTTGAGTTTCTGTTTGCCTTGTGCTTTGCTTGCATAGGGTCCTAGGTTCAATCCCCAGCACCACCAAAAAAACAAACCAACAAACAAACACCGTATATATATATATGTATGTGTGTGTGTATATATTTATTTATTTAAAAAATATTTTACATAGCTAGGATGAATCAGCTTCCTATGTTTAAAGCACATAATCCAAAAGGACAAGTGGGTCGGAAATATGCAGAAATTGGTTTTATGTCTTTGCTCGATAGGACAGATAGAGCCAGCCTCTGTGTCTTGTTCCCTCCTCTGTTCTCTGCTCTGCTTTCCTCTCCTCTGGCTCCCCAGGCCTCCAAGGACGTGTGTAGGTGTTACATGGTGGCTCTTGGGAAGAGTTTGGATTTCCAGGCAGCTGGAGCTGGCCGGAACCCATCCACCAAACAATCAGCCCTTCAAAAGGCTGCAGGAAAATCTCTGCTCCTGCCCGTTTCCACGGGAACACAACATGTGTAACTTCAGACAGATTATTTGTAAAGAGAAAATTGGAGGAGAAACATGGAAAACTTAATTTGTCTTTTATACTTTAAGAGTGGACTTACTGACCCAGAGCAGTATAACAGCCAGTGTGCAGCATGTGGCCGATGTGAGCCGTGCCTGGGCCTTTGCAGTGGTGAGGGAGCTCAGGTTGTTCCAAACCTGGCCTCAGCTTTGTTGCCTCCTTTGCTCTTAGCATCATCTTGCTTGTTCCCTTTTACATAGATGGCAGGCCTGACCTGTGTCTTTCTTCTCTGCAGGATACTATTGAGGACAAACTTGATACCAAGCACTACCCGTATATCTCCACCCGCTCCTCTGCCTCCTTTAGTACCACTGCTGTCAGGTGGGTACACGTGGGGCGAGCAGGCAGATGGGGTCTGGTTGGATGGCAGCTACATGGTTGTCTCTTACAATGCTCAAGAGCCCCTCACACTCCCCAGCACAGCCAACGTGCAGCCAGGTCCCTACCACAGCCCACATGACTTCTTCCTCATTCCTCCCTTACAAACTCTGCTTCAGCCACACCAGCCCCCTTGTCAGGCCCACTTCTACCTCAGGTCCTTTGCACTTCCATTTCCCTTTGCCTGAAATGCACCAGAGGTATCTGTACAGCCCACACTTACTCCCTTTAGGTCTTTAACGAAGTGCTGCCTCTGCTTTGCCCTGACTGCCCTGGCGCACTGTGTTCACAGTGACTCTGCTTGTCATAGCCTTGGGGTGGGAACAGTGCCAACGTGCACTGAGATAAGTAAATGAAATGCCGTGTGGATGCGGTGGCTCCTGAGAACAAATTGGGGCTGAGCACATGAGCAGGGGACAGAAGAGTCAGTGACTCACTCCAGGAGGGTGACTGCCGGCAGCAGTCCTAGACCCGGGTTGGCGGTCTAGGACACATGCCCCTTTGTCCCACTTCCTCTGCTTTTCTGCCTGTCTTCTCTCTTGCTTCTCACTCCATCTTCATTTTTAACCTTCCCAGGCCTGGGCCAGAGGCCTGTGGTGGCCTCTGTGCTCTGGCATTCTCTCTGATGGCAGCACAGGTAAAACGTTCATTGCCAAACTTGGAATAAAAGACAAGATCCCAAGCAGGGCCACAGCTGGGCTGGTAGAGGCAGCAGCAGGAGACAGAGCCCCAGATGCATCCAGATTGGGAAGCAACTGGAGTGATGTCCTGAGCCAGAAAGCTTCAGGGTTCAGACGAGACTTGTCTTCCATTTGCTTTTCCTGCTTCCCCAACCTGGACACAACCCCTTTCTTCCTGTTCTGAGGGAGGTGCTGGGACTCAGGGAGCCCCTACACTCCCGGGCCGCTCGCTTGTACTTCTCAGAAGGCAGCCTGGTGGTGGTGCCTGACCCAGCTCTGCCCTCCGCCTTTCCCCATCCTCAGAGTACAAGAGTGCTGAGCTCTCCTCCATCTCAGCACGATGCAGGCCTGCTTCTCATTCACCCGCTCTGTGAACTTCGACCTCTTGGCAGGCAGGGCCTCTCTCTCCTTGGGGACCAAGTGCTGCGAGGCCCAGCCTACCTGAGGGGACCACTGAGGGAACCAGGAAGGACCCCAGTCCTGCTGGCTCAGTGCCCCAGGCCATCTCAGGCCAGTGCATGATCTGGAGCGGATGCTTGAATGTGCACAGTGCCGGAAAGCTGCTAAATGTGACCCGTCCAGCGCCCGAGTTGGCTGAACCTGTCTGTCCCCCACACGCTTCTAGAGAGTGACAAGGTCACAGCACAGGTGCTCGCATGGGTTGGAATTTCACTGGTGCTCAGTTCAGCCAACCTTGCAAGTGTCTGGTCTATTTTGAGTCCCGCTGTACAGAGCTACAGTGTGGCCTGCACTGCCACCACCATATGAATGGGATGCTCTAAGTGCAGACAGACATCACTCTCTTCCTCTCTTCTCAGCGCCCGCTACGGGCACTGGCACAAGAATAAGGCCCCGGGGGAGTACCGCAGCGGCCCCCGCCTCATTATTTTCATCCTTGGAGGCGTGAGCCTGAACGAGATGCGCTGTGCTTACGAGGTGACCCAGGCCAACGGCAAGTGGGAGGTGCTGATAGGTGAGTCCCGCGTGCCTTCCAGAGGAAGGAGCTGCCTCATCGCTCAGACTCCATTCCATGCTTTGGTGTCGCAATCCGTCCTAGGTTCCCCATCGCGCCAGTGAAACTAAGCCCTGGAAACCTGGGCAGCAGAAACTAAGGGGCAAGGGTCCCCCTCTCCTGCCTGTCCTTGCTGAAAGGCAGTGCCATGAGGTGGAAAGTGCCTGATTGTAAAGTCTACCACTCGGGCTGAAACCTGTTGTCTGCCACTGCCAAGTGGGGTCACTGTAAGCGAGTGACTTCCCCTCTTCAAGAAACGTCCCCTTACCCAACAAATCCAGCTTTGTAACAGCCACTTGCAGCCTGGCGCTAGGCCTGAGCTGAGAGCCGCAAGTTTCCCAGCAGTGGGCCCATGCCACTGGTGCTCCACAGATGGGAGCAGGGAGTCCTTCATGGCCCCCTCCACTCATCAGTTGGAGATGGACGGACAGCATGTGAGGAGATAGTGCCCAGAACCTACCAGCCTGACTGCCGCCCCCATTCAGGGCTCCCCCAGCAAGTTCCTGCCGCTTCTCGTCAACAAGAAGCTGCAGCCTCTGTGGGAACATACTCATGCTGAGGAAAGCATGAGGCCGGGACCTTTGTGTCCTTTGGAAAGGACACAAGTGTGGCCTAAGGATGGCCTCACAGGCCATTTACATATGAACTGCTACAGGGAAGTCCTGTCCCCTACCCATAAGTGCCCCCTACTGGTCGGTCACATTCCCAGGAGCAGTCATTACCTCGGTAAGTGCTAGTTTAAAAAAAAAAAAAAAGTGTTAGTTTTATACCTCGTTTGGGGAGACCAAGTTACAGCAGCCCCCAAGATATCCAAGCATGCAGCCTCCATAAACCAGTCATATGGCCTCTCCTGGGTCCAAGATGGACTTCTCGGTAGCGCCCCCTGGTGGGAAGAGTGCGCTTCCCTCTCCAAGCCCTCAGGCCTCGCGTCTGATCACCAGTTCGCCTTGTAGCTGTTCTTTCTGTGGCGTAGGCCCAAGTGATGCGGCTGTTTTCTGCTTGCATATGTGCTGCATGAACATGTTGAATAATTACAGGCTCAAACACAGCTTTCCTGGACAGAAGCTGTCACAGCCAGGCTTTGGCTATAAATCTTCCCCTTCCCGTTTGGATCTGCCTTGAGGTTCATGGTGGGAGTTAGAAACCCAGGGGTAGAAAGTTACCCTGCAGGTTCATGGAAGGGCCTCACACAGACAGCTGATATCCAGTGTGGCCTCGTCCGCTTTGTGCACACCTGCTGCCTTGCTGCCTCTGCGTGTGCGTGTGTGTGCGTGTGCGTGTGTGTGTGTGCATGCACGCCTGCCTGTGTGTCCTGCTTCCTCACGCCTCATTGGCTGCAGACAACGTAGGCCTAAATTGGCATGTTCCTGTGACCTACCTTTGTTCAAGCAGTCAGCTGGCCTCTGTTCTCCCACAGGTTCTACTCATATTCTTACTCCCACCAAATTTCTCATGGACCTGAGACACCCCGACTTCAGGGAGTCCTCTAGGGTATCTTTTGAGGATCAGGCTCCAACAATGGAGTGAGAGCCAAAGAAAAAGTAAAAGCAGCTTATTACAGAAAAGAAACTCTTCCACTCTGAAGGGTTTTCTTTGATTATCCGTCACTCTTTTTTCTTTATTTTTCCTTCTTTGGTTTATTTTCTTCCTTTCTTTTTTTTAAAATTTATTTTATTTTAACAAGAAAATGCTTGCAGTTCTTAACACCGATTGAAAATGTGTCCAGTGCTGCCTTCATACCTGCCCTGACCCCCTCTGGGCTGCGACCCACCAGCTCACTCATGCCTTGGGCTACACGCTGCTCAGACAGGCAGCAGCGACCACTGGGTTAAACCAGAACAGTAGGAATGGAACCTCGTGAGCAGTCCTCAGTGTGGTAGCCGGAAGTTGAGGGGTGCCTGAGGCATGGTGCCCGTGCCTGCTATGGGTTCCCACAGGGAATGCACGTGTTCTGTAATGTGGCCCAGGAGCTTGAGAGTGAAGCCGTCTGGAAAAGGCAGCATCCAGGGGAGATGCCCACGGGTGCCCAGGCGAGGAAGGCTTGGAGGCGAGTGGAGAATAGGCCCGAGTCTGAGGTAGATGGAAGAATTCCTTCTCCCAGCACAGGCACTTCCCCAAGGGACAAGGGCTGAGGGTGACTGGCACAAGCTACCGTGGGTTTGGTGGACTCCAGTCTTCAGTGAGAAGTGCTTTAGTCCAACGTTGCTCTCCAGAAAATGACATGTACTAGTCATCAGCTTTCTGAGAACTTGCTTTTATTTTCATTTTCCTGCGAATCTTCAAGCAGCTGAGTGACTACACACTGTCTCCCTCAGAGGTCTCTTGGTGAGATCTGGAGCCTTTCAGGGAAAATCTGTTCTTGGAGCGCTGTGCCTTGTAAGAGTATCCTCATCTCTCCCACCAAACCTGCTACCCAGGAACCCCTTTGCTGTTCGGTAGATGATTCAAATTGTGTTTTTCCACATTGTCCTCATTCCTTTGTCTCCCTCCATCCTTCACAAGTGTTAGCACTTCCTGTAATGTTTTTTAAGTGGCTGACTGATCTGTCACAGCATAATTCCTCAACTTTGTTACATAATCCATGATGAGGCACCTTTGTGCCCCTGATCTTAGGTGCACCACTGAGAATGAACCACTGTGAGCTGAGATGGGGCCTAGTGAGTCACAGAGTCCAAGTCACCTATAAGCAGTTGGAAGAAACCTGGACTCAGGGCCTAGAGGACTAGATTCCAGCCCTGCCCCTCCATGAACACAGTGACAGAAGGTCACCCCTCTCCTGAAGCAGGATTGGAGCACCCTGAGGCTCCTTGGAGCTCTCACAGTGTGTAACACGGTTACTCAGATATGTGCCTCAAACCTTGCAGACCGCTCCCCGTTGTCTTTCTGAGGAATTGCAGGGGAACGATCCAGTAGAACCTTGGCTAGATAACATCAGAAGGTTGCTCTTTTCTATAAGAAAGTGGTCCTTGGGCCGGGATTTAGCTCAGTGGCATAAGCACCTGCCTGGCAAACGTGAGGTCAGGAGTTAGGATTCCTAGTACCGGAAAAAAAAAAAAAAGTGGTTCTGCATCCTGAAGGCAGGAACAGGAGACTGTGCCATTTATCTCCTCTCTTCTGGTGCCAGCAGAAGAGTGGCATACTCCAAGGTAGCCATGAGCCAGAAAGGAGCTGGTGATGGCCCTGGGTCTTGGCCCCCATCCTGTCTGGGCTCACCTTCCTCCAGAAAGCAAGGCCAGTGGGTAGGAAATAGAAGCAGTTGTTTTTAAAAAAAAATTATTCCTAGAAGCACCTTGATCAGGTGTTAGAGATAGCTAGTTCTAAGCACACTTGGCCGGTAGGTGGGCAGCCTCTCCTGCAGGATGTGGTGAAGACCCTAGAGGACTTGCTAACTGCAGTGACAACAGACCACTTGCAGGATCCAAAGGAATCATAGACCTGAACCCAAGGATCCTGCTGGCAGTAATGCTGGGGGTCCCTGCTTCCAAAGAAGCCTCCCCTTTGTAGGCTTGTCCTTATTTTCTATTCAATCAGCTGGGGCTCTGCTGCTTTCAGGACACAGAAAGCACAAGTTCTGGTTGTGCACTTAGTTCTGGCCTCTAAAATAGTTGACTGGCAGTATTGGATTTTACAGGGCTCCGTTAGGACACTGAAGCACGGAGCCCTGATGCCAGCGAGCCAGAGTGCAGATTACAGTCTGACTTAGGGCTGGTATTTAGCTTGGTGATAGAGCACTTGGCCTAGCATGTTGGAGGCTTTGAGTTCAATTCCTAGCGTCACGGGGGAAAAATGCAACAGCATCAGGAGGAAAAAAATGTGACAGCCCCAGGTGACCATAGGGCCAAACAGTGCAGACTGTGGGAGAGCCTGAGTTTTCTCCTTGAATATCAGTAATGTGGCAGTGTATCTTTAAAGAGATGAATCTTCCTGCCCATCAGTGACTATCCCCAGTGGACATCCTGTGTGGGTGACAATGCCTCACTTTGTCTTCCCAATGACTCCCTCTCCTTGCTGAGGCAGCTCCCTCAGGTCTGGGTCTCGGGAAGTCATTGTGGACAGGTGAAGCACGCAGATTCCACCAACCCTCATCCTACTGTCTGCCCATGGTTGTGTGGAATCATCCATGAAATGACACCTTTTAAGTTTCCAACTCTTCACTCTGGTTGATTTGGGCCAACAGTACCAATCATGAGGCTGTCAGCAGCAAAAGAAAAAACCAGAGTCTGGATGAGACTTACTATGCTACACACAGCACTTGGGAGAAAGGTTTTTTGTTTTTGTTTTTGTCTTTTTGAGACAGGGTTTCAGTACATAGTCCAGCCTGGCCTTGAACTCACTTTGTAGCCCAGGCTGACCTCGAACTCACAGCGATCTACCTGCCTCAGCCTCCCAAGTGCTGGGATTACAGGCCTGTGCCACCATGCCTGGCCTGCATTTTCAGTTTTCATATTTTTTCTTTATTCCAGACTGGGGTCAGGTAAGTTTTCCTCTCAGTGAGACTCAGATTTGGACTTACGTTCAGAGCCCAGCTGCTGTTAAGCATCATTTGCATCTCCTCCCCTCCCAGGAAGCCCCCAAGTGCGCAGAATTGAGGGGACAGAGACTCCCCTGTGCCACCAGCTCACCCCAAGCAAGCACTCCTCCACTCTGGCCTTTCTTCCTGCCTATGGGCAGAGGAGTGGGCCTGACTGCTGTGCTCCCGACACCCTTGGTCATCAAGCTCGCCTCGCCACTGCCGTTGGAGTCTCCCAGGGCCTGTAGGTCTGTGCCAGCCTATACTGGGTGATTAGCCAGCCTTAGAACTCTTGCTTGTCCAGCTGATGTCAGTGTAGTGGAAGGATTTTGTCCTATCAGCTTGCTGTGTTGCCCATGGCTTGGAAAACCTTGGACAGGTGCCCACTTTGTTTTATCATCATCAGCTATGTGAAGTGGTCCCAAGAGCAGTGGAAACCAACTGCTGCTTTCTTGTGGAAGGTTGACAGTGTTGGCCACGTGTAGATTCAAAATGAGAACGTTTGCAAAGTGTGCCTTACGGACTTGCTCCCCTCTGCTCGCAGTGTTTATGGTAGAGAAAAGTGCAGTCAGCACTAGTGAAGTGATACAAACGTTATGTGTCCGAAATTGCTTTTGAGGTGATTTGGTTTAATGCTAACCAGTCTGGTCCTTTTGAAGAGACCAGGTGAGAGAAGGCCCAGGAATATACCTGGTTGTCACCAAGGCTCTGTCCTAAAATTCTGTCAAGACAGAATTTCAGATGGTCCATGATTAGATAATAGCAGAAAATTGATTAACCTCTCTTTGGCCTCCCCCAGTTGCTGAATTTGCATCTGGGCAGGACGGTGGCGGGCACTTTTAGGGATAGGGATCTGACCAGAGGAGGCTCTTGCGATTCGGGGTTATCCTCAGAAGTGGGTCTGCCTTGTTTCCTGCAGTGCAGCCGGAGAGCTGGGAAACAGTGAGTTCAGGGTGGTTTTCTCTGGCAGGTGTGCTCCCTGTTGCCGTCAGGGAAGCCCAGCTCCCCGCCCCCCGCCCCATAGCCAGAGACTGTCTTTCCGTGTCCAGACGCGCAGGCTGCATTGAGTTGAGGTTTGGAAGTTCGCACCCTGGCAGTGGCTGGCACTTCAGAGCTGCATTCACGTTTACATCTTGACCTCATTGGTCCAGCAGCCTTTGACTTCCTCTAGGACTAAGGGGAAGATCACTAAGATCACAGAAGTGACCTGTTCCATGGTAAGGGGCGCTCCAGAAACACCCGGGGACGCATTCCTGAAACCTGTGTCCCCTCTGCTTCAGAGCCTCAGGTCTGCAGAATAGTGAGTCTGCTTGAGAGAGCAGGGGCGCAGACAGGCTGTGTACTCAGGACATCTACTCGGTGTCCCTGGGAAGTACCTAAGGGCTGGCTCCTGACTCAGAGCAGTGAGGGGGGCTGGGGATGGAGTTGCACAGGATGGGGTGTTGGCAGATGCCTCTCACAAGGGACAGGATATTACCCATTTTTCTGTTGATCCGGACTGACCAGGAAGGTGCCCTGTGCCAGCAGTCCTGGCCAGCTGAGCAAGCAGTGGTCAGAGGCATAGGGGCCCTGGTGTCGGAATCACGCCCAACATGCCGGCCAGAGCTTTCTTCTGCCTGCCTTGGAGGGAAATCTGGCATCTGGGGTTTCCGCTCCCGTACTCCCACGAAGGCCCATCCCTCCCCAGGTCTCTAGGGAGGCACATTTTCAAGCATGGAGCTCTTTTGTTTAGTTCTTCCTTCCTACCAGGATCTTTCTTTGAAGTCCACTGCTGCATGTGTGCAGGCCTCATGCTCACACGCCACCAGTCACTTCCTTTCTGTTTGGTTGAGTCCATGTCCAAATCACACGATCCATGCATCATTTTTTACTGCACTCACTAGATCTCTCCTTATGAAAGAGGCCTTCATTTCTTAATATTTATTTATTTATTTTTACTTTTGCACTAGAAGTCTATCTGATTCCATTAGCTTAAACTTTGGCAAGCATTTCTAACCTTACAATGCGCGGTCTCTGCAAGGTAAGGCCTCAGGTCCCTGCCCTTCCCCTCTCACACCTGAGGTCCCCCACCACGGCAGAACCAGTCAGCTGGCTCCCCAAGGTCAGTGGCTTCCCCAGGGGCTCTGCCCACCCGTGACCTCCTACCAGGTACCATCTTTTCCACACATGGTCCCCTAAGTGCCCTTGCCATGTTGCTACCCTCTCCTCTGGCCATGCTGTGTGGCCAGTTTCTCTCCCTGGCTTCACCTCAAGTTCAGAGACAATGAGAAGCAGCTGCCCATCACTGGGCAGATGGTGCTGGGCTCTGATGGAGAGGCGGCTTGTTCCTCGGTATAGCCTGGGACCG
>RJWT010031989.1:0-14245 GCA_004365215.1 Cuniculus paca | reverse complement strand
TTTCCATTACATTTACGCCCAGGTGTTCTGTTCTCTGAGGTCCTGATAAGTGGGATCGTTCACAGCACCCCTCCAGCTGCACTTTGGAGATGTTTGAGCCCCTAAAGGTTCCTATGATGGAAACTTGGTCCCCAGTGTAAAAAAAAAAAAAGCTCTCACCAGCTCTGGAACCTCTGGAATGATGAGTTAAATGTATCAAGTCCCCAGTTCTACCTCAGGCATTTCATTTCAATAAGCAGACTAATACACCTCTCCTAATAGATGACTGTGTATATAAGAGGTGATCAAAAAATACAATGAATGTTTAGACTTTTATAAAACCATTATAGTAAAAGACACATGGTCAAGAATGATAGGATAGACCAAGTGTGGTGGCACACACGTGTAATCCTAGTACTTGAGAACCTGAGGCAGGAGGATCGCTGCAAGTTCGAGGCCAGACTGGGCTACAAAGTGAATTCAAGGTCAGTCTGAACTGCATAGTGAATCCTTGTCTCAAAAACACAGAGAAAAAATATGATGGGATAAATGTGTTCGAAGTGAGGAGGAGAACTTTGCATTTTGAGTGGGATTAGCAACAATGTGTCTTTTATTGTAGCCATTCATCGTATTTTTTAATCACACTTGGTACAGGTTTTTAATCTCACTTGGTACAGGTTCTATATAGTGACTTGGACCCACCAATGTGAGTAGAATCTGTTGTTGTCATTTGCAATCACATTTAGCTGATTCTCTTCCATTTGCCAAGATAATCATCCACCCGGCTGTAAATAATCATCTCCTTCCCAGCGTTACCACCACACCTCTGACTTCTTCCTCCTTTCTTGTGGTGCCATGAATTGATTTTCTAGCATTCAACCATTCTTGCCTTTTTGGAACCCAATTCCCCGAGGCATGATGATTTATGACCGTAATGTGCTGTTTCATTTGGAGATTTAGTGTTTTTGCTTCAGTGTTCCTAAGCAACACTGGCATGTGTTTTCTCTCTCCATGCCATCTTTGATGGAGTTTGGCAACACTAATATGCTTGCTATATAAAAAAATTTTGGAAACTTTTCCTTCTTTTATGTTCTACAGCAGATTAAATAATGTTGAAGGGCCTGTTCCATTTTGGTGTGATAGGATCCTCCCATGAAGAATCTGATGCTCTTTTTAAATTATTATCATCATTTTTTTTTTCAAGAGATGGTCTTGCCTTGCAGTTCAGGCTGGCCCTGAACTCATTATGTACCCCAGGCTGGCTTTAAACTCACTGTGATCCTCCTGCCTCAGCCTCTTACATGCTGGGATTATAGGCATGAGCCACCATGACTGACTGTTATTATTATTTTAAAGGAAAATAGACTTCAACAATTTCCTGTTTCTTCAAGGATGAGCAAGTTGCTTAGAATTTACATCTATTCGGGAGTTATTTTTTTATAAATCATATTTTCTATGCTTTTAAAGTCTCAAATCATTTACGTACACTAGAATCAGTTTCCTATGGTTATTTGCCTTTTATGTCTTGAGTTGTTTTCTTCCTAGACATTTACATGGGTGTTTTTTCCCTTTTTCTCTCCCTCAAAAATTCAGCACTTGTTAATTCTACCACTTTATTTTTTTTGTACCAGGAATCAAACTCAGGACCTTGCACTTACCAAGCAGGCACTTATGCCATCTATCACCTTTTAATATGCCCATTTTCTTTTTTATTTCTTCCTTCTATTCTTAGTTTGTATTATCATTCTATTGCTCTTCTGATTATTGAGTCATGTGCTAAATCCCTGTCTTGGGGGGGTTGTTGTTGTTTTGTTTTGTTTTGTTTTTAAGAGTCGGATATAAAAATGTAATAAAGTGGTATATAAAAATATTTTTCAATATCAAGAACTATGTTTTCACAATTACATTTACCTTTTAAAGCAAATACAATCTCTAACAAATGATTCTTTCTTTCTTAACAATGCCCTTAGGAAGCTTGGAGTCTCGAACTTCCTGGAATTCTCCATGAGCCACTGCTTTCCAAAACTGTGTTTTCAGTATTCATCTTAACATTGTTATACCTGTAACAGTGATTAATAGAAACATCCTAGCATTCTTTCATGTTTGTGAATGTAAGCGTTTAAGGCTATGATTCTTCCAGCAGGAACTGCCTTAGCTGCACCAAGACAGCAGCCTCAAGATCCTGCCCTGGGAAATCCCTTTCGGCACCCCTGTGGCTCACTGTACAGTCACCCACTACTGCCCTCTAAGTCCACTGGGAAGGTCTAACACAGCACTGCCCAACATAGCCACATTAACTGCCATTAAAAGAAAGAGATAAAGTTAATGTTTTATTTAAATCAATGTGTCCAAAGTATTGTGATCATTTTGATGCATAATCAATTCAAAACCATTATCAGTGAGATTTTCCACTCTTTTTCAGTGTCTTGCATAACTGGTGTTGACTTTCTGCTCACAGTATATCTCCATTTGCACCAGCCACACCTCCTGTGCTCAGTGGCCACCTGTGCCCAGTAGGGTGAATGTATGTTTCCTGACCTTTCTCGTGGATACTTGCCGAGTTAATGACTACATTTATTTAGCCATGTTATCCATCAGCTCCCGCCACCCTAACAAGGTACCACAGCTGGGCGGCTTCAACAACACATATTTACTGGAGCTCTGGAGGTCAGAAGTCCAAGATCAAGGTTCCTTTGAAGACCTCGCTTCTTGGCTTACAGGTGGTTGTCATCTTGCCACATCTCTGCAAGGTCTGTCTCTGTGCATGCACATGACTGTGTCCTGACTCCAGTCATCAGGGATTAGGGCCCAGCCCATGTGAACTCATTCACTCTAATTACCTCTTTAAAAGGCCAATGTCCAAACTCAGTCTCACTCTAAGAGACTGGACATTGTGGGGACATCAAGGTGCACCTTTGTACCTGCTGCCCATCACATCGGTCATTTGCCCATCAGCTGTTCACTGTCTGCCTCCCTCCTGCCAATTTGCCTCAGCAACTGCCAGCTAGAAACAGGGATGCCTCCCTGTGTGTGTAAGAAGGGGGACATCCACCTCTGTCCTGGACTCTCTCCCTGGGACACTTTCTTAGGAGCCCATGGGAAGCCATAGAAGGTTTCAATGTCTGACACTGGCTTGGCACTGCCAAGGGAAGTTGGCACATGTGTTATCCTGGTGATCAGGCAAAGCAAAATCAGAACCTAAGGGAGTTACAAAAGACACCAAAATACCCAGGATAAAGACTACCACTGCAAAGAATGACCAAGGGACCAGTGGCATAGACAAAACAAGTTGCGTCCCTGATCACCATTTTGCCTTCCTTCCGCTATAACAGTGACTCAGTATTACCCAGGGAGACAATGTGCAGAGCTAACAAATGCCACTTTTCAGCCATGTCTTCCCCTAGAGATGTCATGGGACATCATTCTGGCACATGAGATGGAAAACTAAAGGCTTCTGGGGACATTGCTATTCATCTCTATCGCTCTTTCCTTTCTTTTCCTGCCTAGAGCTCAGGTAAGATTCCTGGAGCAGCAGTAGCCTTCTTGTAGCTATGAAGACAAAAGGATAGTAGTACAGACATATGGCAGGGACTGAATCCACAATAAAGTCAGGCAGCCGCCATTCCGCAGCCTAGGAATACCAAGGACTAGCAGACTTGCTAGAAGTAAAATAAAAACTGAAATTTAAAAAAAAAAATCTCACTGTGTTAGTCACTGGTGTCCACTTCTCTATCACTCAAAGTGCTACCTGAGGTGACCCAGATGCATCCTGTGCTCACTTGGCCATCACTGCCTGAGCACCTGCTCTGAGCCAGGCACTGTCAGGAGGCAGTGGGTGCTGGCTGTGCCTCCAGAAAGTTCTTTCATTTGCCAGTAACAGAAACAAATGTAAACTAGCTCAAGAAAAAAATAAGAGGGAATCACTGACCAGGGTAAGTGAAACAAGGAGGCACATTAGAGGTTGGCAGAGCCCTGTCTCTGGTGGGCCCTTGTGGTGACAGCCAGCCTCAGCCTCTGTCTTCTCTGATGGCCAACTGAGGCAGAACAGGGTGCCCTCTTCTCTGTTCTTGCAGGAGCCCATGGATTCCAGCTCCTAGGAGAAAAAGGGAAAGCTCATCTGGTTCCACACAACCAAGGGAACACCCAGGTGACACGGGAGTCATGCACCACTGGACAACCGCAGGGTGTGACCCACGTGCTGCTCAAGCTGCAAACCCTCCCCTTCACCCCGGGGGCCCGGTGTACCTGGGGCTTCTCATTCGAACTCCAGAACGGCAGACTGGAAGAGCCGCCCACCCTAACTCCATCAGCCCTGGATCATGACAACAAATGTGATTTTCCTTCCTTAAAGAGATCAGTCAAATCGTGCAGGATAATTGTGAAGAAAATTGGATAATACTTTTCTTAAAGAGCAGTGTATACATCCTTCTCCCAATGCAGTGAGAATGTTCATGCAGTCCTCAGCCGCCTGGCTGACTGTCCTTGACCCAGGGGATGGGACCCTAGAACTCTGCCTTGTTCATCCAACTGGTCAGGGAACAAATCACAGGGATACTCCTGAACACTGCCCTTGACGAGATGCAACCTTCATCTAGGTCACCTCACATTATCCCCTGGACTGTCACCGTCACACTTTCCAGCTGGTCAGCTCTGGCCCGGGCAGTCACTGCTCTCCAATATATAGTTCTCCTGAGTCAGTAGGTCCTGAATGTCCCCCAATCCAGACCAAGTGACTCCAGCCTTCTTGGGGCTACTTGTGACCCTGCTCTTGACCAACAAAAGACACCCAGGATCCGTGGAAGTTATGGGCATCACCAATGCTTCGAGAATTCTGTGTCCACACAACTAGGTTCATATTTCCCGAGCCAGCATCTCTATTCCTCCATACTGTCCCAGGGAGTGAGGTGCAGCTTGTGTCCCTGCACCCATCTCCTCTGGGAAGATGTTGGGCCAGTGCTTCTTGGAGCCACTGCAAGTGAGTCATCCTTCCCTCTTCAAGTCCTTGGCTCCTCATGAGGTGATCAGAGAGGTAATCCCTGCTGTAATCTGGAAACTGCTGCTGGGATCCTAGGGCATACAGATTCCCAGAGGTGATAAATCAACTGGTCTGGGGTGGAGCAGACACCAGCATTTGCCAAGGTCTCCCTGAGTGCTTCAAGTCTGTGCCAGGCAGGAGCCACCAATCTACCCCATCCTGGCCATTAAGTCAGTGGCATCTCTGCTCATGTGATGGGAAGGATGGGGTGCATGGTGCGTGGCCACAACTCAACTTCCCTTCCCTGTCAGTCTTTCCAGACACATCCTGGTCCACGGATTAACCACAGGGGCTCAGAGGACACTGGCAGGCCCCTTGGCTTCTCCACTGACCTGTTCTCCATGAAGCAGGGGAATTTGCAGGCTCCCCAGGGCTTCCCCCACACCCTGACCTCCTGCTAAAGGAGAGGGATGTGGCCCAGAGATGGGGATGCTACTGTCTGATGGGCAGAGTTCGCACACGACCAAGGACAGCTGGACTTGAGCTCAGGTGTCACAGGTCTGTCTTAAGAACTTTCCCAGCATCTGCTCTGTGATCCCGGGCCTTTGGGAGGCCAGGAGTGACTGGTTAGGATGGAGGGGACCCCAACAGAGCTAGCTAGCTCATGATGGAGTCACAGGTGTTCTGGCGACCTGTCTGCCAGCATCCCTGGTTTCCTCCGGCCTCTTCCCGCAAACACATTTGTGAAGAATTGGAGGCAGAGAGTCCTTCAAGTCAGATAGCTGCAGCTGGGAATCTAGAGCCTGGTGGCAGACAGCTGGCCACCATCCCTCTGACACCCCAGGTGAGTGGCCATCCCCATAGGACCACCTTGGTCAGTCTGGGCAGTCACCACCCATCCCAGGTCTCTGAGCTTCCGTTTCTTCCACAATCCTCAAGGACATAAGGGTCAGCTGCCCAGTCAGTCAGGTGTGAAGGGGCCAGAGTGGTCAACTCCAAGGAGAGGACACTTGGGGACAAGAAGGGGAGGAGCATTAGCTGGAAGCAAAACCAATAAGCTCAGGAGTGTGCTCCCCAGTTCCCTGACCCCGTCCCCAGGGGACACCCATGTCAGCACAAAACCCTAGTCCCGCTTGGCTTTTCGGGGCTGCAACGGCGGCCGGCCCAGCCTGTGGTCAATGTAGGTCCCCAGGCAGGACCACAGGATGAAACGCACCAGCAGGATGACCACCAGCAGCACTATGAGTGGGTCAGGACCCACACTGCCCCCCAGCCAGGAGCCCATGATGAGAAGCTGCCACTCCCCAACCCCTGGTGACAATGGCCTCCCCCAGCTGGACACACAGTCCCTCGCAGGGACTGACCCCTGCTGTCCACAGCCGCCCAGGCAGGCCGGCCCTCCTGAGAGGACAGATCGGGGCGACAAGCGGCCTCCTTGGTCAAGAGGCCCGTGTACCATTCAGCCAGAATTAACCACTCTCGGCACCGACAATGCCCGCATTGTCCAGGGGCCCGGGGGGCGGGAGGCCGCCGCGAGCCCGCCTCCTTCGCTGTCCCTGCTGCCCCTGCCCGCCAGCACTGACGTAATCCCCAAACATCTCCAGGCGGCAGCTGCTGGGCGAAGCGGCCGCCTCCTCCCGGCCCTTTCAGCGGCCCACGCCGCTCTTCCGGCCGCCGTGAGACAATCGGGCCCTTTCTCTCCCCAATTAGCTATCACTTCTGGAGCCGGGCACTGTCCGAGCCCCTCGGCGGGCTTTGCAGCAGGCCTGGCCAGCCGGGGCCGGGAGCTTGGCGGGGAGGCTGCAGAAATGAAAAGGGAGGGGAGGGGGAGAGAGAACAGTGAGCGGCCCCAGACGTGGCTCAATTAGCACACGGGCCGTGCACCCACGTCCCGGAGGCGTCGGGGTGGCTGCTGCAAGACTCCCAGAAAGGCCCTGGGACCTGGGGAAATCCGCTTAACCCCCAGGGGGCAGCCAGGTGGCCCAGCACCTCCTTCCCCTCCTCGCAGTAATTAGGAGGCTCTGGGGGGACAGGACATTCCCGCGGGTCCCCTCACATCCCTCACAGGGTCCCTGTACTCACCTGGTGCCCTTGGGGGAGCCACTCATCCTCCGTGGAAAGTGAGGTGGAGACCACCTGCTGAGAGGATTACGGGAGACTTTCCAGGGGCCTGGCCTCTGTCCCCAAAGTGACACCCCAAGAACATCCCACACCTTGTCTGAAATAATGGCACCTGCCCAGCCTCCTGTATCTGCCCCTCACACACGCGCGCGCACGTCTGCATACACGAGAACACGCGCACAGCCGCAGCCCCGCCTGGGGGCAGCTCTGGCCTTTCTCGCTGAGATCCCCCACAGGCGCGGGGACAGACAGCCTGCGCTCCCCGTCCAGCTCCTGCGCTGTGTCCCACAGCAACGGGGCCACAGGGCAGCAGTGTCCAGTAAGAGAAACGGGTTGTTAGCTGAGGGGCCCTGGGTGTCCAGTCATGTTCTCAGCAGGAAACGGTCTCACAGAGACAGGCAAAGGGGGCCCTTCTGAAGCCGAGGGCTTCTGGGCCCAATAACTGGTCACCTGCCACCAGCCCCTGAGCTTCTTCATCCACGGAACGAGTGCTCGCCCAGCAGGCCCCGCCAGAGCTCACCACCGGCCTCTTCCCTCACCGCTCACCCGCAGCTCAGGCACCGCCCAGGCTGACCAAGGCCGTCTGCTCTCTGCTATCTGGGGTGAGGCTGCCCACTGCCAGCACCGGCCAGTGCACCTGCCAGGCTGCCCAGGCTTGGCAGAATGCCGCGCTCAGGGGACCATAAGCTCCAGGCTTCTTTTCCACACCTCAGACATAGAGGACAGTTGAGCTATCAGGAGCCCATCCAGCAGAAATCAGTCAGAGCATTTGCTTGAAAAAGGCCTCCAGAGGGTCCTGCTGCCCTCCAGGAGAAGCCCATGTGCATCTGGGGTAGGGGTCCCCAGTAGGGGACAGCCATGCGAGCAGGGAGGGACAGGAGGCTGGAGGCTCAGCAGACATTTCACCTACCTGAGAGGACCAAGTCCCTAGGTGAGGTGTCCTGCAGAGCTGGAGCTGCTTGTTCTGTCCCAGCCACCAGCGCAAGCCCACCAGGCAGGTGGGGACACAGTGGCCTTGGACAAAAGTCCCCGTATTTACTGAGCACACAATCAGACATGCAGAATCAACACCGCCCATGGTCACATGGCATCCCTGCACCGGGGACTCTGGGGTCAAAGAGGCTCAGCCCTTCCCACTCAGACACCCCTGGGCCTCCAGACATCATAGGGACGAGGTCAGCGCGCCCTTCAGGAGAGAAGCAGATGGACATTCACCCTCGGGCAGCATCTCGGCCACTCCCAGGATGTCTCCTGCTGGAGAGATGCTGGGTGCCTGTTGGGGGTCCCAAAGGTGGACAAGGTGGCCCGTGCCACAGGAAAGGTAAGATGGACAATAAAAGTCCACTCTGTACCTGTGGGTGCTCTGTTGTGGTGGGGAGCCTCACAATGCTCCCCATTCCCGGAGAGGAACATTCTCAGGTCACCCACAGCGAGCAGTGAGGGTAGCTGGGGCTGTAACCTGTCCTCCATCCTGAGCCTTTTACCCCACCCCCACCCCAGTGTCCTTTTGTTTCCAACTCAACTCTCCTCCTGGGGACATCCTGGGAATTAGGCAGCCCTTCCCCACCCCAGCATCTCCTAGCCAAAGACTGACCATGGGGAGAATGAGATCTGGGTGCCCTGCCTGGGGTTGGACAAATGCCTAGGGCACTTAGCCCCCACAATCACAGGGAACAGGGGCTGTACCCGAAGTCACCCCCTTTTGTGGCTTTTCCCTCCTCAACTCTTCCCTCTCCTTCCTGCTGTTCTTCCCAGGACACCGCCTCCTAAGTCACCCTCTGTGGACAGAGTCCAAGACAAGGGTGACCAGAGTTTGTCCCACTCTGCAGAGCTGAGCAGTGGGAGCACCTGACCCTGGCCACGGAGAACAGACCGGGGAGCTCTGGGACCCTCGGGACCCCTGAGAGCCAGGGTACCTCCTGCATGTAAGCTGGGCCAAGGGACGAGTCCACACTCAGCGTCTCTCACTAAGTGCCTGGCAAGTGAAACACGGCACCAGGTGAAGTCCACGGAGAGTTGGGGCCCAAAGCAAAGAGGAGACACCAGTTCCTGGACCCACTCTTGCTGTGGTGACAACACGAGCACAGCCCCAAGGATAACGCTGAAGTGGCGGCTCCCCCGCCCAGGGTACCCCTGGAGCGCTCTGGGCCCCTGCTTCCTCATCCGTGAAAGGTGACAGGAACCCCCCCACCCCAACCCACCGGCTCTGTGACAAGGCTGGGGCTGTGAGGACTTTGCAGGCAAAGCTGACTCCTTCTCAGGTGCTAGGAGGCAGCCAGGCCCCTCCGCAGGAGTCCTAGGGACTATCACCTGCCTCATTGGTAGCTTTGGCTTTTGATTCTCATCAGAGCACTCACATCCCCAGATCCCTTTCACTCCTTCTAAACTGAGCTCTCGCCCCATCCCCCATCCACCCAGGGCCCTGCGTGGCTCCAGTCACCTCGGAGGTGCTCAGTAGGAAGGGGCCACACTACTGGGGTCCCCAGGCCAAACTAAAGGAAACTCATGTTTTCATGAGACTGAATTCTGCCAAAATGGTAAAACCACCAGCTACAACTATGCTAAGTATTGAGGCATTCTCAGAAATGCCAGCTCTTACTGAAAATTGTTTTTTTTCTTACAAAAGCAAAAGATGCTTGGGGGAAAAAAAAAAAACCCACATCATAGAATTGTGTGACTCATGAGATTACATGTGAACTACTTCTGCCAAGATGGAGAGTGAGACAGTGGGGACCCTGCAGGGCCACAGGAGCCCCTGGGAGCTGCACCCCAGGAAGATTTGGGGACCACTTCCTTCTTGCCCTGGGAATCCTGCATATCAAAACCCAGCAGCTGAGATAAACAGAACGTGCATTGCAAACTGGGTTTCCGCTGAAATGCTCTCCACTTGCAGACGGGTGAAAATTAATTTTCTTTCTTCCTGCCCCACAAAAGCAGATTAAAATCGCCAACAGTAGGACGAGTGGGAGAAGTGGAGAGCTTCCTCATTGAAGGAGACCCCCGCGGCTGGCCCTCTCTCCTGCCCAAGGGATGGCCCCAGCTATTTGAAATGCCCTGCTCCTCGGATAAAGCCCCAGCCAGAAGAATGCACTTGAGAAAAAATGACGCTGTGCTCTTGCCGCGGTTGAAAGCTGCTATGTAACTTTGCCCCGGTGATCAAACAGCTAGTCAGGGACGCTGTCAGGAGCAGAATGAAATTCCAAATAAATTAGCCATGTCCAAGAAGCCAACACAACACCGGATTAAGGCTCACAAAGAAAACACAATTTATTCAGCCTACCTTGTCAGAATTCTTAATGACCTCCCTTCGCGTTTCTCACCTCAGGCTGAGAGCCCCGGGGTGGGAAGAGACAAAGTGAACCCCTCTTACAACTTGGACTGCACATACTCAGATGTGCAGGGGATGCCTACCGCCAGTTGTGCTTAAGTGTTTACAAAATCATGCTTTTAGGAACATTTCAGCAGAGACCATACACAATCCTGCGGGAGAGACAAGCTGTCACAAAGTCCCAGGGACATATGCGGCTCCTTGTGTCTGAATAGACTGCTTCATACATAAGAATACAGGATGTCGGGGCCAAAGAGAGGAATATTAACCACCCGCCTGAACTCTGGGGTGTAGGAAGGGATGCGTCCTGCAGGCTCTTAGCCCAGTGTGTTCTCACCCGGCAGCAGCTGCCTGCATCTCTGTGGCTACCTGGACATCACTGGATCTTGTAAGCAGCAAGGAGGTGAAATGCAAATACTAGCTCTTCTCGGTTACAACTCATTAATATATTCAACAGTCCTAAAACAATACCTTTTTTTTTTTTTATCAATGAACCCAGACGGCTTTCACACGCCTACAGGGGCTCTTTGAAAGTGTTAATAGGCAGAGGTTTGAGCGGCTTTGCGCAGGCACCTTTGAAGCCTCCCTGGGCCTCAGCCTCCTCCTCCGAGACTGTGATGATGTATCTGCTTTGCCCAAGGGCCTCAGTGAGAGCCCAGCCCTTTCTTTGTCCCCAGAGAGACAGTGGAGAGGTGGGGAGGGGAATTTGCAGCACCGAGCTGCAAGACACAAAACCAAGGGGAGTTTAGAGAGGAGCTGAAAGGAAGAGGCTGGGCTGCTCCTGCTCCTCCAACACAGAATATCATGATGCTCGAGAAATTCAAAATATAAAGATTTTACCAGAAAACATTTAAAGCAATGACCTAGTAGTATTAAATTAAATAATAAAAAAAAAAAAAGCACTAATAGGGAAGGGGGTTTGCAGGCATTTCCAAGCCAGGTTCTCCCTCTCTAAACACCGAGACGGGCAAGCGGTGGGATGGGCACCGCCGCACACATCCGGGCACCTCTGACAGCACTAAGAGCGTCCTGCAGATCGGGCTGGCACCTGAAAGTGGGTCAGGGGATTTTTCAAAGCTCCCAGGCTCTCCAAATATACTGAGCCACAGGAAGGTGCCCCACTGTCACCAGATGTGGCCAAGGGGAGCGTCACCTGTCACCTCAGAAACATCACTGTATCACAGTTAACCTGAGGGACTTAGGCATCTCCATAGTCACCGATGGGCGACAGAGGTAACTCATCAAGAAGAGACACTCAGGCGGGTTCAAACAGGCCCTGTACGGGAGCTAACTCAGACGCATGCCCTGGACAGGCGCCCACTCAGGCACACCCCCTGCACAGAAGCGACCTCACAGCAGAGGAGCTACGACCCTGCTGGGAAACCCAGTGGTCAAATCTCACCTTCCCCTGAGCTGACGCAGACTCCCGGACGTGGACTTTCTCGGCCTGGTGGCTCTACCTTATCAGCCACCCCCACATTGTTGGGCCTGCCCTAAGATGGCTGTCCTCAGAAGATACCCTCAGAGCTGGGCCCGGTGGTGCACACCTGTAATCCCAGCACTTGGGAGGCTGAGAAAGGAGGATCGTTGTGAGTTCGAGATCAGCCTGGGCTACACAGTGAGCTTAAGGCCAGCCTGAACGGCATAGCGAGACCCTGTCTCAAAAAGACAAGGACCGGGGATTTAGCTCAGTGGCCTAAGCACCTGCCTAGCAAGCACAAGGTCATGAGTTTGATCCCTGGTGCTGCAAAAAAAAGAAAAAAAAAGATACCTTCAGCCTCTGCCTCACCCATGATGAAGTCAGGCACCACAGCTCCTGTCTCAGTCTCCCAGCCCCCAACGCCCCAGAGAATCTGAAGGGCCAGTGGCCTCTGGCCAGGTCCCCAGTTCTGTGTCCAGCCTGAGCAATCAGTGGAGAGAGAGGGCTGAGGCTTCAACAGGGCTGCAGGGACCCAGGAAAGGTGGACCGGGGGCTGGGCATAGATGGCTCTCCCACCTCTAGCTCACGCACACACGCACACTTGCACATGCACACTTGCTATCCCAGCAGGAGACTGCCCCGCGAGCCTGGTTCCTGGAGTAAACAGAGCACGCGACCAAGTGCCAGCCCAACCAAGTAGGACAGGTAACACAACAGAGAATCACACCTTTGCTGCAGAGACCCCCGGGGACATGGAGTCCCCTGTGACCGTGTCACAACTCAGCCTCGCCTGTCTGAGAACACACCCGCACCCATGGATGTCTCTGCAGATTCAAAGCTGAGTGCTGAGATATTTTTTTTTAATTTTAAAAATGAAAAAGAATAAAAACAATGATACAGAACTTTAAAACAAAACAATAGAAGATTAATACTGCTTAATATATTGCATATTGGCATCTCAAAGTAGTTGTTCAGATTACAAGATATAGGCATGGAAAAATGATCAAACAATAGAACAATGAAAGCACACATTGTTCTTTCGGATGAACAGAGATGCGTAGTAGAGTTGTCTATCTTGTGTGGATAGATAGATAGATAGATAGATAGATAGATAGATAGATAGATAATCTTTTCCTTTCTTTCTTTTCTCTTTTCCCCCATTCCAGTTGTTCTTTCCTTTTGAGCAGTTTCTTTCCCTTTCACTTTCACAATATCTGTTGTATATTTGGGATCTTATTTACTCTTTCAGTTTTTTACACCAGGAGGACAACATGATTTTTACACATGCAAGTCTGATTTACATCACTTCTGATTATGGCACTGAGATCTTTCTGAGCAGCCACCCCCACCCACTTGCATGGGACCAGAGGCCACTGGGACATAGCACAACCCATGACACGGCACACATACAGTGCTGTCTGTACCAGTGCGAAGACACGTACTTTTTATGCTTTGATAATTCTGAAATGAAATGATCCCTTCTAGTAGAGGACAACATTAATTCCTACCTTCTGGGGAAAGAAGGGGACAGAAGGAGAGCTGGCATCTGCTTCTGTGTAAACTCAACTAAGCACAGACTGTAATCGGTTCACCTCCATGGAGATTCGAGCTCATGAACCTGGAATATAAACTTGGATAATGAATTTTCACTGAACTTCAAAGCACTGCAGCAGGATGTAGCATTCAAACAAGAAGAGGTCATGTGCCTGGGATTGTCTGACCCACGTCAGGCAATGAAACTGAAGGTGACAGAAATTAGCACACCCTGGAAAGCACGCTAGAACCATCACTGCTCTATCAGAGAGGTTAGCGTGGACGTTTCCACAGTGCAAAAACCTTCTGCTAGGAGAGAACAACCATCTACCCAAGGATGCTGGCTACCAGAAGAAATGATAAGGAGCAGAATTAGACCCAGAAAGACCTATGGGAACTACCAGACTCTAACATAAAATAAGGTTGATGAGAAGATTAACAGCAAACATTTAAAATAAAAGTAAGTTGAGCATGGTGGTGCATGCCTGGAATCCCAGCACTCAGGAGGCTGAGACAGAAGGATCTCCATCAGTTCAAGGTCAGACTGGGCTACTTAGCAAGACTCTGTCTCAAAAAAAAAAAAAAAGAAAGAAAAAAGAAAGAAAGGAAGGAGAAAAGGAAAGAAGGAAAGAAGGAAGCCATGCCAATGCGAAAAGCGCTAAACACAACATCCAGAAATAGAAATTATATTAATTAACAAATCAGACATGGCTGAAAAGAACATTGATGAACAGGAAGACAGATCTGAGAAAAACCAGAAAGAGCTGCTACAGGACACAAAAGATGCAGTGAGAGGAGTAATGATGGCTGCAGAGGTCCAGAGGGAGCACGCAGAGAAGGGCAAGGGTCATCTGAGGGAAAATGGTTGGACTTTTTCAGGAGTGATGAA
>RJWT010031988.1:0-14225 GCA_004365215.1 Cuniculus paca | reverse complement strand
GCCCTTCACACCCGTTCCAGGATGATGGCAATGAAAAGAATTCAGAAACTGTTCTGTAGTCTAAACAACTGTCAATGTTGACTCCTAAAGGGAAAAAAATTTAATTCTTGAGGACAAGAGTGGCTCCACATCTGAATCACACTCAGAAAAAGCAATACTTCCATTGGACCTATACCACTAATAAGAAAACACAATAAAAAAAAAAAAACAAAAAAAGAAAAAGAAAAGAAAAATTAGGGAAACTGGATGAAATTTGGCACATAAGCAACTTCCCAGGAATTCTGCTTCATTTGGGGGACAGTGAAGGGACCCCCAATGACCTCAGGTCAATTCTGTCACTAAATCTAAGCCCAAGAAGATGCTGGGGCCTAGGGACCTAGACTCACAGGCAGGGGCAGGAGGGCTGGCTGGTTTCCCCACTGGACTGGTTCTTCCACCTGCCGATGGACTCATCTCTCAGAGGGGAGATGAATAACTATACCTTTCCTCCTGTCCCTCAATTTCATTGAATCCCTGAGCTAATAGCATATCCATCTGAGCTGAGCACTGGGCTGCCACAAGATACACTTTAAAATACAGATACCTAGGCAGGGCTCCCCAGGTCCTACTGACCTGTGAGAAGGCCTGAAACCCAGTGGCTGGAGAGTTCAGTCCCTAATGGAACTTGGGAGGCCCTTTATATCTACCTTTCCTCCTACCACACACTCCACCTGTTGCTTTGAAGGAGAACCTCTGGCCTTTAAATTAAGTTGGTCACCATCATCTAAAGAAAAAGTCCACTTGAAGCCTCCATGCCTGAGTTTGCTTTGCTGAAATGTTCCATTAGACCTTCAGAATACAGCTCTACCATCTACAGGTCAAGCTCACTTTGTTCCTTTTTGGTGCTAGGACCAGAACCCAGGGCCTTGTACACGCTAAGCATGTGCTCTACTACTGAGCTATACTCACAGCACACTGAGCTCTTCTTTAAAGAGCTTTCCCTGCACACACTGGCAGGATGAATTGTTTCCCACTGTATACTGCGGTTCTTGGGCTAGGCCTCCATCTCAGCCCACTGCATGTAGTACCATGGTCAGGAACTGCTTCCACCTACCAAGAAGACCAGAATGGTCCTGTATCTGAATCACTGTTGGGATCTACTACAGCTTTTTGGGCCTGATATACCATTTAATAGTTTCTGGCTAAGCAGGAAAAACCACAATGACAACACATGAATGCACACCTCCCACTGGTGCTATCAATCAAACACAGGGCTTTGAACATGCTTAGTAAGCACTCTGCCATTGAGCTACATCCCCACCCTTTTCTTTGTCTTTCTGAACACTATAAATACAGCACTGTATTTTTAAAAGTAGCAAATATACTTTATTAAGAAAATACCAAAATTTTCTAGGGAAAGTTTTTTTTCTTACTTTGTAACTTCTATCCGATGATTCCATATCCAGCAAAGGTTTAATTTTTGTTTAAAAAATGGAAACCAGGAAAATGCTAAAAGAAACCATGGAGTTTTAAACCTTGGTGCAAAGAAGGAAAAAATGTAACATCCCTCAAAACTCAGAAGTACTTGAAGCATGTTTGAAAGCAATTGGTTTCCTTTGCTGTGAACTGTTTGTATTTTTAACCAATTTTTTTTCGGTTGGTTGTTTTATTGTTCAGAGTTCGTACAATGAGAAAAGTAGAATGATATGAAATGATACCTGATAATACTTTCCAAGGAAAATTAAAGCTAAAATGATTTTGTACTTAAGTATCTCACCAGCAAAAACCCAAAGGCTGAGCACACAGTGGCTGAAGATGTGGAGGAAATTCAAGTTGAACAAACTTTGCGTGGGGGAAAATTTAACAGTCCTGCTCAAAACTACAGGATGCATGCCTATAATTCTACTTTTCAGAATTAATCCACTGTTTCATTATTGAGCACCTACTACATGCTTGGGCCAGTCTTGTGTACAAGGAGAGCGGCAGGAAGCAGCACCAGGTCCCGTCTCCCAGGAGTGCCCACTGCAGCACAGGTGTGTGTGTGTGTGTGTCCATAAGTGGGGGAGGAGTAAGTCAAGACTGGGTCATATGGCATTAGAGACTAGATAGAAGGATAGGGAGCAAGGTTCCAGGGGAGATGGTTGGGGAGTTTAGGGGTAGTAAGGAGGCTGGTGGGGCTGAGTGCAGCTGGTGGAGAATGTGGGACGCCTCTGGCCTGAGTTGTAGGGGAACTGGGAAGCAGCAGAGGGTCTGCACAAAAGTGAGAATTATCTGACCTCAAGTGCTACAGGGATCCTCTGGTTGCCATGCAGAAGTGAATGACTGGACCCCGGGGAAGGGGTAAGGAGGGGTGGTTCAGAGTCTGGGCAACACTGGGATGGGCAGAATATGGGATGGAGAGAGGAAGAATTACTCCCAGACTCTCAGCTCAGGCAAAAGGAGCTCCTGTTGGTTGAGGGGAAATACTGAGAAGGAAGCAGCTCAGGACAGGGACTCATGAGCAGCATTCCAGGTGAGTTAAATGTGATCTGCCTGCTACACAGCCATGGCGGCTGTGGAGGAAGCAGTGGCAGTGGGAGAGTGTGGGCATGCAAGCAGTCCAGGATGGAAGCTGAGATGAAGAGACAGCAAGCTGTGGCAGGAAAAGCGGGGCTCCAAAAGACAAAGACAAGAGCACTTTAAGGGTAGCCACTGCTGTGTCAAAGGCAAGCTGAATAATGTGGCAGCTGAGCTCTGGGCATGGAGTTAGTAATTTGAGTGACTAAATGACCTTGATGGGAAAACTGAGCAAGGTAAGCTTTAAAAAGCCAGGAAAAGGGGAGGGAATCACATACCTTTTCATTTTAAGATAGGCAACATGCCAATATGTTGTACACAGATGAGGCTGGTCCAGTAGAAAAGGAAAAAGTAAAGATGCAGGACTGGGGAAGGAACTGGGTTGTAGTGATGCTGGGATGGGCACAGGGGTGGGACGCAGCTGGTTAGCCAAGGATGTACAGAGGTGGTGGTGGTGTCCAGTCTGTGTGTGTGTGCATGCTTGAGACATGGTCTCGTACCTCTTGGTGGAGGAGAACTGGACAGAGGGCAGGGGGAAGTATTCATAGCAGGGTGTCTGGGATTTAGATAGGATATTCCAGGTGAAAAGGAGGGACCAGAGGGTAGGGGTTGAGTGACATGACAATAATAACAGACCTGACTCCAAGGTGGTAAGAGGAAGAAGAGGGTCTACACAGGCTGTGCCCTGTAGGCTCCAAAACTATAGGAAGCAAGGCACTATGGCAGAGAATGGGAGTCAAAGGAAGCAACTCTCAGGGGCAGGATGCTTGAGTGGAGAATATGGGGCAGGGTGGGGGGCCCTCAGGTGGTGAGTACTGACCTGGAAGATGAAGTCGCCAGGGAAGAAATGAAAGGGTAGCCACAGAAGTCAGCCGTAGGCGCTGGTGAGACTACAGTATAGTACTGTGATGGAGTGACTATGGGCTGGACATGGCACCACTTGTGACAAAACACCACTAGGGAATTCTCTGAAGCATTATCATTTATAATATCAGAAATGACCTGGCGTATGTCAACGGAGAATCAGCTAAATAAACATATGACACATGTATACAAAGGAACGCCCATGGCAATTAAAAAGGATTGAATCTGCTCTGTAAACATTAATGTAAATCATATTGCTGAGATAGATTACATAAAGGTAGACATTTAACTGGTGTGTAAAAGCCACTGCTATCTGTGATCAAACACGTGGGTGTGTATAGCTTGTCTACAGAGAGTAGAGGGGTCTGGGTACAACTCAGAAGTAGTCAGAAGAGGCTAGCAGTGATCCAAACAGCACTGAGAGTCCTAGGATTTGCCACTTTGGTAACTTTACCAAATATTTACAGAATCAGGAAAAGAAATGACCATTTCTTAAACTCTTCGTCTGCACTAGGCATGCCATAGCTATAAATACCAATCCACCGACAAGTCTATAAGGCAGGTGCTGTAATTTTTCAAAACCACGAGTAAACTGAGATTCTGAACAATTCACGCTATGTAGTGTCAGGTGAGCTTGGCAAACGAATCCCAGGGCTCATTAGCCATTATGCCCAAATTGTGCCAGACTGTCACAATCCTGTTTCCAAAGGCCAGACGGATAAAGATGCAAGACAAGCCTATCATCTTCCCTTTCACCTCTGCGCGTAATTACTGTCCCCGTATTCTAGCTAGTTTGGTCACAAAAGTTTTCTCCCTTATCTACGGAGATCAAGTGAGAGAACTCGTACTCCCTACAAACGAGGAGGCAGTGAGTGGAACCTGCTTTGGCGTGGAGACTGTGCCAACCTGCACCTCTGACGGCCGCACAGCCTCCCGGAGACTCAGTTCCTCCTACCGTGCGAGTGGGAAAAGAGACCTCACCTCAAAGAGCCGTGGGAGGGGCCGAAAAAGAAGAGCATTAACCTTAACGCGTGCTCCCTCCAGACACTGGGCTAAGCCTTGGGCCACCACCAACGCCCCGAACTCCAACATCAAGCTCTGGGAGGAGGGTAACCCCGACAGAGAAAAGGCGGCGATCTGCGCCGGGTCAGCACTCAGCAACCACGTCCGGAAAAGGCCCGTGCTACCTGCAGCCGCCACGGAGACCGCCGCCCACCGCTCACCGGTAGTCAGGCCGTGGTTCTCCTCCCGGGGCGGCGAGGGGTAACCTCTACTTCCGGGTCCGGCCGCTTCTGGAGTCCCCGCCTCTGGCGTGCCAATGTCTGCCCTCCGACGCTCCCACTTCCGTGTCAGCGGGTTCCGTGGTTTGTGCGTTCTGGAGCATGTCCTGAAGTCAGCGCTTCCACTCATCAGTTTGCCTGGATCCGGATCCCTGCCTTCCTTCTCTGTTGGGTATCGAGGGAATCACCCATGTTTTCAACCTGAGCGTTCACTGCCACCGTCCATAGGGGGTCCTCAAACCCACAGCCTAGGGGAAACAATGACAATCATCATTACAATGATTATGAAAACATATGCTATTAATACTAAAATAATAATCTACAGATGTGATTATAGCAAGCATCTTTCAGTGCTGTAAACATTTGTAAAATTAATCCGTGTTAAATAAAATCTGGGATATGAATAATATAAATAAACCTGGAAGATGAATAGAAATATTTTTGTTAGAGTATTAACATTGTATAAAGTTTTAAGTAATTTTCATGACTTTGAGTAATTTTTTTTTTCTTTTTTCTTTTTGGAGACAGGGTCTTTCTGTGTAGCTCAGGCAGGCCTTCAACTCAAAATCGTCCTGCCTCAACCTCCCAAGTAATTGAGATTACAGGCACAAACTACCATACCTGGGTTTTGAAAACTTTTAAATAATGGTGTACACACGTTTCCTTTGCTCCCTGTAGTCACTTTTCCCAACCTGCCTTTATTGAAACACTACCCACATTTAGATGCTTGGGGGAAAAAAATTATGGGCAAATTAAGGTTGTGAAATGCCACAAATTGAATCCCCCTGTGAGATTTCACTTTCAAAACAGAACTCACGATTCGGAAGCCATTCCTTGGCAGATTATCTCCAAAATGGCATCTCCATCATCCCAGTTTCTCCCTCCCCATGTTTCAGAGCATCCTGGACTCCTCTCTCACTTGAGACCTAGTCACAGATCCTGTCTTCAAATATATTAGAGATCCTCTCAATCATCCCTGACTCTGTTGCCACCACTTTGATCCAAATTCCACCATCTTCCTCCTGGTCTCCACCTTAAAGCCCTATGATCTATTTTCTACTCAGCCTCCAGTTACAGCACTAAGGGGGCTAAAGTTGGATCCACAGTGTGACCTGTGGCAGAGAGGCAAAGCCACAGCATGTTTATTTGCTAAATCCAGAACATGGATTCATTCTGCAGAGACTTAGGCCCAGGAGGAGTCTCTGAGTGATCAACTCTGGAGGACTGGGACTCGCAAGGGTATTCCTAGTCTCATGTGGGAAACCATGCAGCTGCCTTGTGTTCTTTGTTGAGAGCCCTACACCTGAGCCCTCCACCCAACCCTTCTGGGTCAGGCCTCCTATGAACTTTTAAATCCCAGATTTAGGTGAATCCGTCCAATGTGACTTCCTCTGGGCGCCATTCTGATCAGAAGGGTAACGAGTGATTAATAGTCAACTCAGCTGGAGGAGCTTTTCCTCTTCCCTCATTGCCAGGGCAAAGCTGGACTCATCTAAGGAGTAGGAGCAGATTTACATGTAAAATCCCCTTAAGAGTTAAGGATCAAAGAAAGCCATAAAAGAGAAACTGGGGAGCCTAGTTCCAGTTGTGGGACTTCAGGAGGCAGAGCCCTGAAGCACAACTCCTCCATGGCCTAGATTTTCATAGGATGTGCTGAGCAATTTTGGAGCTGCTGAAGAGTTTCTTCCTGGGCAATACCTAGTGGAGCTGCAGAGACAGTACTGCCACTGAGACCCCCCAGAACTTGCACCAGTGTGCAATGCCAGGATGGGAGATCAGCAGACATGAGAACTCCAATGCAAGAGAGCGGAAGCTGAGCTAAATCCAGCTAAGTGGAGAAGGTGGGGTTGCCAGAGGCTTTATGGGCCCAACCCCTATGCATACCTGTGTGCACAGGAAGTAAGGCATGGAGTCCAGGAAGATTATTCTGGAGATATAAGAATGTTGTTTTAAGAATACTGGCTTGGGAACTTTTTTCTTCTTGTTATCTGTTCCTTTTGGAATAGGAGTGTCTTCCTTATCTGTGTCCCACAACTGCTTTTTGGAAGAGAATAATTTGTTTTGATTTCCGAGGTTCACACCTCGAGAGAGGTTTGGTTCAGGATGAAACATGCCTTGAGTTTCACCCATGTCTGATTCAGATGAGACTTCAGACTTTCAAGTTGATGCTGGAATAAATTAAGATACATGGAACCATTGGGATGGAAGAAATACATTTTTCATTTTGAGAAGGACATGAATTTGGGGAGCCAGGAGTAGAATTATATAGTTTGAATGTGTTCCCCAAATTCATGTGTTTGGGGTTTGATTCCCAGTGTGGCAGCTTTGGGCTATGGGCCCTAGTGGGAGATAACTGGGTCATGAGAATGGAGAAACATGAATGGATTAATGTCACTCTCATGAGAGTGAGTTAGTGATCTATAATGGGTTAAAAGCAGCCTACTCCCATCACAGCCTCTCTTCCTGAATTGTTCTTGTGGTTTCACCTTCCATCATATCATGATGCAGCATGGCAGGTGCTGGAACCATATCCTTGGACTTCATAGAATCCAAAATTGTGAGCCAAATAGACCTCCATTATTATTATTATTACTATTATTATTATTATGGTGGTGGTGGTGGTTATTTGGTGCTGAGGATTGAATCCAGGACCTTGTACATGCTAGGTAAATAAGTGCTCCACACTGTGCTACCTGTCTAGCCCAACTTATGTATTTTATATGTAAAATCAGCAAGTCTAGGTATATTATTAGAGCAACAATGTGTTAGTCCATTTTCACTTGCTATAACAAACAGTTGAGGCTGGTAACTTTTTTTTTTTTTTTGCGGCACCGGGGATTGAACTCATGACCTTGCACTTGCCGGGCAGGTGCTTAGACCGCTGAGCTAGATCCCCAGCCCTGGTAACTTATTTTTTAAAAAAGAGGATTCTTCAGCTTGGCTTTGGAGACCAATAGTGCAAAAAACATGGCACTAGTTTTGGCCACTCTCCCCACTGACTATGTCACATCATAGTGGATGCCATCATGGGTGGGAACACATACAAAGGGGAGAGATCACATGGTTGGAAAAGAAGCCAGAGTGGGAAGAGGACAATCTTGCTTTTTTTTTTTTTTGTACCAGTAATTGAACTCAGGACATTGTGCATGCCAGGCAGGTGATTATGCTGCTGAGCTATATCCCCAGCCCCAGTCTTGCTTTTTTATAACAGCTCATTCTTGTTGAAACTAACTGGGATCCCATATGAACCATGTTAATCCTTTCTGAGGGCAGTGTACTACCACTTCTGACTAGTCCTACCTCTTAAAGATTCTTCCACCTTCTACTGTTGTCACACTAAGGACCAAGTTTCAAACAATGAGCCCTTGGGAGACACGCTTAAATCATACTCCATATATAGCAAGCAGAAAACATGCTGAGACAAAAATTCAGAAGATGGACCAGATATGTGAGGGCTGCAGGTTCTTGTCTGTGGTTGGCCATAGCTGGGCTCTGGTCTTGATAACACTGTTAATAATTAACACTCATGTGGTGTTTACTCTGTGCTAGGTACTTTTCCATTATTAACAATTTAATTCTCATCACAACACTAGGAATTAAATATTGTTATCTTGATTTTACAATAAAGAAATAAGTTAAAAATGGCAGAGGCAGACTTCAAACTGAGGGAGTTCAGTTTCAGAAACCAAGTGGATCATTGGCTGCAGGACTCCTCCCTGCTTTATTTGCTCTCTTTCTAGGCTCCGGGGTGGGGGGCGGGGCTTGGCTGAGGAATACATAGGTAAATTTCAGGGCAAAAGCACACAGGGTCTGTGAGCAGTTAATGGTTAAACTGCAGGGAAAAACACACAGGCTGTGTGAGAAGTGAATGGTTAAACAGCAAAAAGTTTAGTTTAGTAGGTATGTTGTGTTTGGCAGTTGTCCTTCCCCTTTCCCCAAGAAACTGCCTGACCCTGAGACAGCATCTTGCCCAAACTGCTTTTCTTATGCTTTTTTTCTTTCTTATATTGATAATTCTAACTAAAGCCTGAGATTTTGCAGTTTCGGTGCTACTCCTGGGAGTCTGCCTAACTCTGACTGCTGTCAGTTGAGATGGCCCCTCTGGGGTCTCAGTGATTAAATGAAGTCACATCTCTAATTATTCATTCTGTACTCTACCAAGGTCAAACACTGAGACATCAGAGCCCTGTGAGTTTTGGGGGTCCCCAGGAAATATTATGTATTATTTTAAGAAAATTATGTATTATTTTGTTTCTCGGTATTTAGTCTAAGTTAAAATAATGCTACTCTGAAATGGAGGTATTGAAAATATATCAACACATTCAATTATTTTCATAGATATAATATATACTATTACTACTAACTTTTCTGGGGGTAGGTTACTCCTACCCCTCCTAATCTTTCTGAGGATGTCTTTGCTCTGTGTGTGTGGTGATAATTTTAGAAAAATTACAATTAATGTTGCTAGCAAATGTAGGCTTGCTACATGCCCTAAGTTTCCCTATGGACCCACTTCTACTCAAACTTGCCTGCTTTTAACTCCATAGATTGACATCAGCTTGGCCCAGAGTAGTTGGAGATATCTTCATGTATAAAAACTCCCAAAGAGTCCCCATAGCAACCCACTTTCAGGTCCCATCCTGCTTTCAGTTTTCCTCTGATAAACTTATTTCCTATTTATCTCCTACATCCTTGAGTCCATTTTTCAGCATCATGAAACACAAACTCAGATTTGTGCATGTACTCTGCAACATTTGGAGGCCCCAGCAAGAATGACAGGAAGTAAGAGTCTAGTTGGGGACCCTTCTGTGTCTCTTTTAAGATTAAATTGGTCTGTAGTGAGTTCAAGCCCACCCTGAACTATATAGCAAGGCTCTGTCTTTAAAAAAAGATTAAACTGTCCTGTTCTTACCATTGTTATTAATAGAGGTTATAGTACTCTGAATGGATTATGGGCCAGCTGGGGGGAACAGGAGCTCATTGCTCTCATTCACCATTTGTGGTGCCAGCCTACTGCAGTGGATTCTCGCTGCAATCTTAAAACTGGGGCAGAGTTAAAGAAACAGGAAGATTATAACCTCTTGTATATATGAGTCTCTGATGGGTCACCATGTTTTCTGTAAACAGTTCCCAACAATCTGTAAGATCAGTCAACTGCAAAGAGTATATTATATACTTGATTTTCCTTATAGATACATTTTCTACTGTGAAGCAAACTGTCCCACCTTAGTCCCCCTCTCAACTCTATCACTTAAACTAGGTATGGTGGGTGCATGACCTTAATCCTGGCACTAGAGAGGCTGAGCAAGAAGACCACTGCAAGTTCAAAGCCACCCTGGGCTACCTCATTATAAGTTCAATAGCAGTCTGAACTACATAGCAAGAACTTGTCTTTAAAAAATGAAAAGGTGTATTTTATGTAACATGTAATCAATTAATTAGATTTTTCCTGGTAAAAGAAGTGCTTTTATCTCTGAAGTTGACATTAAAAAGTCAGTGAGCAGCTCTCAAAGTTTATAATTGACTAACAAAATAGTGTTTGGAAGGATTCACCAAGAAGCAAACCCTCCCTGTGAACTAATGGTATGCGCAGGCCGTGGCAGGCAGCAGGAGAACCAGACCTCAGCCTTCCCCATGAGTCAGGGCCATTCTCGGACTGCGGGAGAAGAGACCTGTTTTGGTGTTTCACTGACTTTGCAGGTCTAGGGCTGGTGGTCTGGTCATCTATTCAGAGGATGATGGTAGCCAGTGTGGCATCTATAGGGGATCTCCTTCTGAAGGTGTTAGCCATTGTTGATTTCCTATTGTCTTGTTCTGAAGTCCAGTATCATTTTCATTGTTTTGTTGGGTTGGGTTTTATTCTGTTTTGTTTTGTTTGATTTTGTTATATGTGATGACATGGGCAGCTATTTCAAAGATAGCAAGATATATTATGGTAGCCATTTTGGATTTACTATTGTCTTGTTTTGAAGTCCTTTACTGCATTCATTGTTTTGTTTTTATTGGCCCTATTCTGTTTTGTTAGATTTTTACTATGTCTGAAGGTATTTGCAGCTATTTTAAAGACAATAAGAGGCATTATGGTAGCTATTGTTGATTTCATATTGTTTTGAAGTCCTATGTCACTTACACTGGTTTGTTTTGATTGGTTTTATTGTTTTATTTTCCTTGGTTTTATCCTCTTTAAAATAAAATTTTAAAAAACTAAAAAAGAAAATAGTGTTTAGTTGTGGAATTTAGACATTAAAGTACCTTGTGTTGTCTGCTTTTAAAGTGTCCCCAAGTTTAAATGTTTTTGTTTTTATATATTTAAATTATCACTGATATATACAAATGCAACTGACTTTTGTATATTTATCATGTATTTAGTTACCTTATCAGTCTCTGTTGTTTCTATAAAGTGGTTAAGTATTCTAAGCAGATTCTTCTCAGTATTCCAAGCAGAACTTCATATTACCTGCAAATCAGTTTTATTTTCTTCTTCCCAATCCTTATGCCTTTAATTCCCTTTTTGTTTGCCTTATGAAATGCCCCAAGTGTTGAATTTTACTACCTCTATAGAAATGATATGATTTTCTTCTTTCACATACTGATATGGTATCTTAGTCACTTTCCTCACCACTGGGACAAAATACCTGACATCCTCAAATTAAGGAGAGATTTTTTTGGTTCACTCGTATAGTCCATAGTCGGCTGTCTCCAAGGCAAGACAGCATGATATAGGGAGATGGCAGAAGAAAAGCAGCTCATGTCATGACATCCAGGAAACAGAGAGTAAAGAGAGGATCTGGGAAGGGAGATAAACCTTTCCAGCTCACCCCTCAATGACCCACTTCTCCAACCAGACCCCACTTCCTTAGAGCAAGTCAGCTTAATCCTCATAATGCAATCACCTCCCACAAGCCCCACCTAGGAGCATGTGAGGCTCTTGGAAGACATCTAGATATAAACTATGACATGTGGTGGATAATATTTATATTAGAACAATATAAAATTTCTGATATTTGAACTTTTTGATCTATGAGAACATAATCTCATTTAATTCAACCTAATAGATTTTCTTTTTCTTTTTTTCTTTCTTTCTTTTTTTTTCTTTTGTCTTTTTGAGACAGGGTCTTACTATGCAGTTCAGGCTCGCCTTGAGCTCACTTTGTAGCTCAGGCTGGTCTCAAACTCACAACGATCCTCCTGCCTCAGCCCCCTGAGTGCTGGGATTACAGTCATGTGCCACCACGCCCGGCTCAACCTAATAGATTTTCTAGTTTCAAAATAAATCTGACGTGGTGATGCATGCCTGTCATCCCAGCTACTTGGGAGATTGAGGTAGAACCATAAGCTCAAGTCTAACCTGAGCAACTTAGGGAGATTCTGTCTCAAAATAAAAATAAAAGCCAGGCATGGTGGTTCACACCTGAAGTCCCAGCAGTAGGAAGACTATGGCAGGATTGTCCCTAGTTTGAGGCCAGCCCAGAATACACAGTGGAATCAAGACCAGCCTGAATTACATAGTAAGACTCTGTCTCGAAAGTAAATAAATAAATAATAAATAAGAGGCTGAGGATGTAGCTCCATGGTAGAAAATTTGTGCAGCATTTGTGAGGAATTGTATTCAATTCCCAGGACCATTTTAAAAATGCATTGCTGGAAGCAACCTCACCTGATTATGACATATTGTCTTTTTAATAATACATTGGATATGTTTTGCTATAGTTTTGAATTTTGTCTGTATGTTCATTAAGTTATATAGGTGGTTCATAGATCTTTATTAGTCTTCTACCTGATGGGAGACTCCCAACAATTCCTCCCTGTAGTTCTATTTCTGCTTTGTATGTTTTGAGAATATTTTACTATGTGCATACATATTTACAATTGTTATATCTTCTTGGTAAATTGACCTGCCCTTCCTGGAGAGTTCTGTTTTAAAGTTAATAGAGCAGATTGTCCTGTAGGATTTGAGGAAGAAGGAGTAATCTAAAGAATTCTCCCTTCCTCTCTAACGTATCCAAGGTTTGTTAGGGAGCTGGATTATTTCCAGAAGGGATTAGTCTCAGTACTAAAGGTAGGAGGCCTGCCTGATTCCTGGGAAGCTCAGGAGCTCAGGAGACACCACCTACTCCAAAGGTGGCTTCAGTGAATCACTTGACCTTATATTTTGACTCCTACCTGATGATCAAAAGCAGGACTTCTGAACCAAGTTGAACTAATCAGAAGCCTACTACATGCAATTTCCCATACTATTTGGTAGGTACAAGTTACAATTTAGCTTTTCCAGCAGCTTGTAGATTTTAGTTCACTCCACCCAGAAAGAGTTCCTCTGACTTCATATCCTTGGGTTCAGTTTCAATGATCTTCCTTAAATTATAAAAAAAACATGCTTGTAGAAGGTCCTGGATCTCAGGATTGTACCACTGCTATAGGCAGAGGAAGAATAGACGATTTCAAGCGCTAAATTTAGAGTGACGGCACATTGGTGCAACTCTGACTTTCCCTGTGGTGGCTGTTAAGGATGGGGGGAAGGTTGGTTTTCCTTGCCTGTATTATGAGGGGCAGAAGGCATCATAAGAGTCTCTGGAATTCTGTTTGGTCTTGCAGGAAATTTCATCCTGAGGAGGAACCCAGCCCCTTCTAAACTCTTGAAACTTACAACCCAAAATAAGCTGAGAGATTCTTTGCCACTTGGAAGAGTTTCCCAACAGTTTTCTTCCCACCCTTGTTTTCTGGGGCTTTTGTCAGAGGAAATACGTCTGTCAGTTTTCCATCACTATAATAAAATATCTGAGATAATTAACTTTTAAAGATAAAATGTTTTTGCTTCACAGTTTTGGAACTTCCAGTTCAAGGTGGGATGAATTTACTGCTTCGGTCCTGTGTTGGGGTGCTGGATGGCAATGCCAGGGAGCATGTGGTGGAGCAGACTGCTCTTCCCATGGCAAAGAAGCAAAAGAGAAAAAGAGGAAGTGGCAGGGTCCCACACTCCCCTGCAGAGGAAGGTCTTCCATGATCAAAATGCCTCCCAGAAGCTCCCACCTCTTAAAGGTCCATAGCATATCCCAGTAGTGAGTGACACACTGGGGACAAAGTCTTTAACACACGAACCTTTGGAGAACACTTATCCAAACCATAGAAAGAAGAAAATTAAGGTCATAATTTAGAGACCTGGCCTTTCTCCATCTCCACCTGGGTTCCCTGTTGGCTTAATAGCTAAGGCAAGACAACTGAAAGCATTTCTAGACAGGCTGAGATCCTTTCCTGCCTAGGAGATTTGTTTCAGCTGATATTGGGGTAGAGTGGCTAGTAGAAATAGAGTCAGAGAGCTGCAGTCATTGGGAAAGGAGAGGCTGAGGTGTTAAAAAGCTGGCTGGGTCAAGTGTTAATAAAAACAAGACTGATACACAAGCACCATCCTATAGGTGGTGATGTAGAAGAGAATTCAGAATAGGGATGAAGGAAGATAGATGAGGCCACTGGCTCCAAGGACATAGACCAAAGGCCCACTAATGCTGCCCTTTCACAGGTTCTCCAGCTTCTGCTGTTCTTCTTGTGTGA
>RJWT010031987.1:0-14219 GCA_004365215.1 Cuniculus paca | reverse complement strand
GAGTGTGTGGAGGTTGTTGAACACGTGTTGCCAATTTCCTACTTTTCCAGGCAGGTTTATGGCTAAACTTACAATTTAGGAAGGTTTCCTATTGTCTTGTTTTCACTCCAGAAGAATATGTTGTTATCACCTCTTTCACAATAGCCTCTTTGAGTTATCCATGACTTTCAATTTCCCAGGTCAGTTATTGTACTTCCATGGACTTTCCTTTTCTGTCTTTTTAGTTTTCCTTCCAGGTCTGTATTCTCCATATGGCCTGTCTAAGGTTAATTCTTGAACACATGACTGCTGTTAAAGTCTGACTAGCCATGTGTGTGAGGGGCAAGTGGTTTTCTCAGATCTTCTAAGTACATAAGTACAATATTTTAGTCCTAGGACTAAATAGTATCCCTGTACATTCTTAAAATACTTTTACACATTATGTTACTTGATTTCAACCCAGAATGGGGGCAGAAATTATCCCCCATTTTAGGAACAAAGAAACTGAGACTAGCTTAGCTGAGTTGCCCAAAGCCATGGAGTGAGTACTGGAGGTTTGGAGGTGTTTTGTTTTGTTTTGTTTTGTTTTGTTCTGGGGATCAAACTCACAACTTTGCACTTGTCAGGTAGGCACGTGTACTGTTGAGCTAAGTCCTCAGCCTTGGAAGAATAAGACCCAACTCGGGGTTTCTTAAGACATTGGGCATCCCAGAAAATCAAGTAAGGGTTGGCACCATATCTCTCAGTATCTGGCATCCAAGGGGCATAGGGTAAGAGAAAGAATGTCACAGCATTGAATCTTAGCCTGAGAATTTAGATACAGTCATAAAACTGATCTGTTTTTAATCTCACATCTGCAATGGGGGCTGTGATACCAACTTTATAAATGAAGTTTTAGGAAGGAAATGAGATAATGTGCATGAAGCTGAGAGCATACCACAGGCATTCAATAAGTGTAGGATTTCATCCTCTTCCCTTTTTTCTTATCTGCTACATACTATAAAAGTGGCTCCTTGTTTCTTTAAATATGGCCTTTTTATGTAATAACTTTGGTATTAGAAAAATAAGGGTGCAAACTGAATTCTACTAAATCAGATTATATTTTAAATGCATAAGATTTAGCTATTTAAAGGAAATTTCTGGCAAGTTCTTTTGAAATTTGCTTTTAGTTTAACTGTTTAGTAAATTGCGCTTCTCATAGATGAGATTTTTAAATATGGGGCTGTACTTTTATAGAAGAGATTTCATAGCTCTCACTTATGAGAAAAAAGTCACACAGTATCCTGCAAACAAAATTGGTTACTATCTTGCTCTGATGTTTGTGCGTAATCTCAGTCTCTTATTATTAAATAATAGAGTCTCAGAACAGAAAGCTGGAAGACACTTTAGAAATGGTCTATCTTACTCATTTCACAGATGACAAAATGGAAGCACACAGATGAAGTGACATGTTCAGTGTCACCAGCCAATGGCAGATCCAATTCCAGATTTCGTTGCCAGGAGAGAACTCTATCTTCCCCATCTCTACTCTACCCCCAGCAAGGATCCACGCATGTAACAGCCTGAGGGATGGTACAGAAATGTGATGCATTTCCAAACAACCAAAAAGAGCTGCACGCGTGGGCAGTTTCAAGTGATTCTTCTGGGTTAGCAATTTTATGAGTTGATGGCAATATTCAGCATAACCTTTTTGTTAAAGAGCTGAATAGATGGTAGCATAGGAATGCTGATTTGGCCTTTTCAATGGGAAAAATTATAATTCTTGGTTAATTCTGTTTCCCAGTAAGGATTTTACCATGGCATACCTTAACTGTGCTTGGCATATGCTGGAGGCAGACATGAGGGCTGACCCTGATAGACCCTGGTGTTTTGGTGAGTTTGTGTCCATTGGCATCAGACTGGTCAGGAAATTGGATTGAAAGTAGAGGTGTTTGGATAAACTGCACTGGATATTTCCAATAATTTGAGAGATTCAGAAATCGACCTTTTGGAAATGTCCCCAGATTCTCTCTTTCTAATGAGCACATTATTGTTCTTATACAGCTAAGCACTGAAGATGGCACCCTTCTAAAACCTGTGCACCCTCATTTGTGCTGCCACAGCCAGCCCTGCAGCACTGCGGGCTTTCTCTAAAGACAGGATCCCTCTTAGGGGAGCCTGAGGATTTTCAGGGTGCTGTCACTTGCTAGCTTAGGGGATTGGGGCTGTACTAAACCTTGCTGAACCTTGTTTTCTCATTTACACACGAATTAATGATTAGGGTGTGGAAATTCTTTGAGATCTTGTGTGTTAGGTACTTGGGACATTGGTACAGAGAAAGTATGTAGAAAATAAAAAGAAGCAGAATTCAGGACTCTGGCCTATGAAGAGTTGTCCTTAAGGGATGTTTAGGACATAACTGGAGCACTATTGAGAGGCACAGACTCTAGTTGTAGACAGGGGACTGGCTCCCCAGGAGATCCAGGTGCACAGGATGGTCAGCAGGGGGGCTAGTGTTGTACCATGTGTGTAGGTTAGTGGCTGTGGGGTGAACAGGAAAAATCAGCAGGGTTCCTGTTATACCTACCTGCGGTGTTGCTCAGTGGGAGTGCAGAGCATCTGCTCCCTTCAAAGGTCATTTTCAGGAGCACAGATGTCCTATCTCCTTGAAGAAGTCCATCAGCACAGGGGAGGTTTCTACCAGCCCCAAGGGAAGGTCAGTTCGAAAGAAAAGCTATTTTACTTTAAATCAAACACAGAACATGAAGCAGAGCTATTTGGATCTATAGCTCAGAAAGGTCATTGTTTCTTTAAAACTCATTGATTCTAACTAGGATGAGTTTGGATTAAAGCTCACAAGAATTCTGTAAGAGCATGAGCAGACAGTGTAAGATTGTACAATGACACCTAAATTCTGTGGTTTTCTACAAACTTTCATATGTATTTTCCACTGGAACTTAAAAGGAAAACTAAACCTTTCAGCCATCAAGAGTCTGTGATTTTCATGGCAATGTATCAGACTTTAAAATAACTGCAATATTTAAATATAAGTAGCTCTGATTTTATTTTTAAAGTGACAAACAAAATTCACTAAAAAAACCCTCGATAACTGGGAAAATATGCAGAAAGTTGCTTTTCCTTAGGAGACAGTTCCAGACCATATTAGCAATGAGAGCTGGTGTTGACTGGACATGTACCCTGTGTAAGGCACTGTTTTCTGTGTGTGCTGGATGACAGGTTCTTTCATCCCTTACAGACAAGAAATATCAAGTGTTAAGAGAGTTTGCATGTAATTAATTCTGTATTGCAGAGGAGGAAACTCAAATAGAAATTCAAGTTTGCTGTCCAATAAGTGATAACCCAAATGGAACCTCTTGTTTTCCATTTTAGTACATTTGTCCATTAAATCAATTACTGCCTCACTGCTACTCATCTCCTGACCTTTCCTTAAACAAAAGCCCCAGACAGACCTATGAGATGCTAAAGAGACTAAACATTATTGCAAACACCAATAGTTTTAAGAGAAACCTCATCTTTTAATATCTTCAAGACTGCACAGCAAGTAGAATTAGCTTAATGCCAAGAGAGTAGGTGAAGATACTTTGTGATTAGTAGATGGACTATTTATTTGTTCATCTCTAATTGAAAAGTGTTTATTCTCTTAATTATTTAAGTACTTGGGAAGTGGCTTGGTGTAATAAAGAAAGACAATATTTGGAAAGCAGGCTCCATCTATTGCTCCTTAAACATCTCTTCTGTACCTTACTTGTCTGTTTATTCTGGGTTCAAACTGTCATTAAGGATATGGTTGGGGTCAACCCAGCCATGGGACTTGGTCTCAAATTCTAAATTAGTGGTCAGAGATAATGAGGTTATACTATCACGTAACTGGTCTTTCCTGTGAAACTGTAAAACACAATCCTGCTTTCCTGATGGATAATTTATGGTCCATCACTTGAATGATCTCATCCAGAAAGTCAAATTTCCTTTCATGAAATGCTTGAGGTCAGGCTGCTGTGGAATTCGATTTTCTCGGGAGAAGCAGTTGCTGAGAGAATTGAGTGTTGAGAAAAATTAAGAAAGGACTAAGCGTTTGGGGGCACTATAGAGGAAACTTAAGGCTTATATGTGCCAGGAGGCAGGGAATACTTGTCATAAGCAGGACAGAACTGTCTCAGAAGAGGGGTCAGTGTTTGACCGCGCCTCCAGGTATGTAGTAAAAAATATAGCAGACAGTGCAGTGGGCTACATTTTTGAATCTGAAAGTGAAAACAAAACAAAACAAACTGAAAAACCAAAAAACCTTAAGCTTTCTTTAAAGGCATTTGGGCATATGTTCAGTTGTCCCCTAGGGAGGCACCATCTTTTCTTTCAGGACAGGAAGGATGGAAAGAAAATTTTATGAACTGGAACTTGAACAAATGAATGGAAATACAGCCAGATGTCTGTTGGCTAGGGTGGAAGGAAATGGTCCAAATTTTAGGTTTCAAACTTATATATAAATAGTTTAGAAATGAACATTAGATTAATCATCCTGTCAAAATAAATTGGTGCTGTTTATTCTCTTAATTATAGGTGTGTTTCAAATCTCAGATTCCCTGCATTAAGTTGCTTCTCATTTTCCGTTAAATCTTCTCAAAAGTCTTTTGAAAGAATTTCATGGAATTCTTTAGAGAATGAACTTTTTCTATAGATTTTCCTGTAGACTTTTTCACTGTAGGTTATTTCTAGCCTTGATGAAATAACTGTTTTCCCTACTGAGTCAGACAAAATTAAGAAGCTTTTCAATTGATCTGCAGCTCTGATGTGCTCCTTGTGGTTCTGGGATCAAGGCGTATTTACTTCAGAACGGCAAGCATGCTTGTTGCTTCCACACCAACAAATTAATTGGGAACTCTGACAATGGCAATAGGAAGATCCACATACGTAACCTTGTGTGTTTAATTTTCAAGTCTTTGTTTTGTTACCAGAGACAAATAAGATAATATCTACAAAATAGCTGACATTCTATATAAACTTTTCTCACAATATATAAAACTTACATAAATTGAGACTTTGGGTGCCTTTCTTTTTTTCCTTCTTTCAGTCTCTTTTGTGATTGAATAATCACTTTTTCCCACTGGGAAATCTGGGACACTAAAAAATGTTATTAACAGATGACTGCCTTGTTGAATACATCACAAAAGTAACCTTTCATTGTGATTTTGTGGACGAAATTTAAATGCTAAATTCAGAGAACTGTAAAAGGTGAAAACAGATTTGAAAAGAAATAATGTCATCCACGACAGGAGTTTCATTTTCATGGGAATAGGATTTATTGAAATAAAATGATAAATAAAAATACTTTCTGGCTTGCAAGAATCAACCTAGTTTCTGATACTTTTCTGTTTCCCTTGTTCTAAAAGTGTCATCAATCTCCCTGTTTAGGTGCAGTGCAGCCAGGTGTTCAGAATCACAGGGGGATGAAAAGAATTAGTCTTACTGAATCGTGGAAATTTTTTAAAAAAAGAGGTTGCTGGAAACTGGCTTAAATGTATGAAAATCATAGCCACACTGAACTGAATCCCCCCTTGTTTTTCCCTCCCCTCCCCTCAGGAATAATTCTGCTACAGGGCTGACTTCAAGGACATGAATTGTTGACCTCATCCCAACATCAGAACCTCAGATATTCTAATTTTTGAATCATTCCAGGCAAGTTGGCTTTTCATGGGGATAAAATTGAACCTTAAGAGTCTGATGGAAATTCACTGTGACGATCAAATCAAGAAAATTTACTGAACCTTTTACAAGCCTTTCCCTCATGGGCCCTGATGGTAGCCTCCAGAAGGTGCAGCCTCAGGCGGTGCCGCTTCTTCTGCGCCAACAATAAACTTTGGGTCTTGGATAGCAACACCACCCGTGGAGAAAATGGTATGCGAGGGAAAGCGATCAGCCTCTTGCCCTTGTTTCTTCCTCTTGACCGCCAAGTTCTACTGGATCCTCACAATGATGCAAAGAACTCACAGCCAGGAGTATGCCCACTCCATACGGGTGGATGGGGACATCATTTTGGGGGGTCTCTTCCCTGTCCATGCAAAGGGAGAGAGAGGAGTGCCTTGTGGGGAGCTGAAGAAGGAGAAGGGCATCCACAGACTTGAGGCTATGCTTTATGCAATCGACCAGATTAACAAGGACCCAGATCTCCTCTCCAATATCACCCTGGGTGTTCGGATCCTTGACACATGCTCTAGGGACACCTACGCTTTGGAGCAGTCACTAACCTTTGTGCAGGCATTAATAGAGAAAGACGCTTCTGACGTGAAGTGTGCTAATGGAGATCCACCCATTTTCACCAAGCCTGACAAGATTTCTGGTGTCATAGGTGCTGCAGCAAGTTCCGTGTCCATCATGGTTGCTAACATTTTAAGACTTTTTAAGGTAGGTAAAGGCATTGTGTTTCTGATCATTGTGAAAGGACAATAAATTCTCGTGACTCTAAGTACAGGCTTAAAGAAGGAAGCGAAGCTGAAGATGTGATAGACCCTTTTTGTATCACCGACTTCCTTAAAGGGAAAGTGGTGTGCCTGGGTTTCTACGTATGTTGTTGTCACTCTATTATTTGTAATTAATTGGATTGTGAATCTTTCTTCCCAAAAGACAAGGTGGTAAGATCTGTGACATATTGAGTCCTTGCCATCTTGGGATAACCTCCTTACTGAGACTCATTTAAATCAAAATGTGCATTTTTAGAGAATAATGAACACTTAGCATGTTTATTGTACAAAACATTTCCTTGATATTTGAGGTGCATATGTGATAATTTACTTGGCAAAACTTTTTTAAGTTGGGATACTGTGTTATGACAAAAGTTCCTGTGTGAAGAAATAGTATTTATTACTAATGTGTAGATGGGAGTGACACTCTGGGAGATAAGATGGCCATAAAATTGTCAGACTTATTATAACTACAATAGAACAGAACCTCATTAATTCTGACTGCTCTGATACAGACTTGGGATAATTATATATGATTCTTATTGAGTTAATGGTTCAAATTTAGCAGGATAAATCAAGACATTTTGACTTAAGTTTGATGACTTATTACCTGTACACTACATTTATATATTGAATAAAATTGGCAATATGAAATTAAAAATGCTTTGAAAAGTACAAAGTGCTATAAAATAAAGTTATTATACCTCATCATTTTCTCTAACTTTCTCATCTTATTTATTGTTACCCATTATGTAGTCTTTGGTAATAGCCATAATTTTTTAAATTGAAAATACTTTTCACTCTGATTTCTTACTCAGTGGGACTTGACTTTTCCAATGTAACCTGAATTAATGAGGCTTCTTTTTAGATTGTGAAAAACTATTCCTACACCTATTAGATTTAAAGTTGGACAGATGACAGATATAGTGACAAAAATGAACAAAGTGATGGAAAACTTCACAGAAAAGATGAAAGGAATAGAATCAAAGGCTTTCTGGTTTGAAAGATATCTTAGGGACCCATCTAGTTTGGTTCAACATCTCATGCGGGAACCCTCTTTGTACCATGTCTGAGAGGCGGCACAGCCTCACTATAAATTCCTTTAGTTTATAGGGGAAAATGCTAAGAGGCAGCTTAATGGCTATTTTCAAACTGATAAAATTTCCTCCAATGAGGAGGCTATTATTCAGCATAAACTTTGTGTACCTAAAATGGACTGGCAAGGGACATACAGGACCTAAGGAGTATGGTCGACATTTGAACAGGACACTAGGAAGATTTTCTTGGCAGTGAGGACACAAGCTTAAAACAGGCAGCTTTAGCTTTTAGGCACCTTCTTCTCCACCTCCAGAAACTTTCAAGGGGAACTAGACAGTTGTCAATATTTCTGGTGGGCTAACTAACTCCTCTCTGGAGCTAAAATGCAGAACCAGAATACTCCGATTCCTCTCACCTCTAGGGATCTAGGATTCCTCCCAGCAGCCCTTATTCTCTGCGACACATGGCACTTGCTGCTCCGGAGTGGCTGCAGCTCAGTCATTTCACCTTTTCTGATTTGAGCTTCCTCCTTCCTTTCTCCAAAGCATTTCTTTTTAGTTAATGCAGTGAGTGTGGCTCAGAAACACCTACTTTTCTAAAAGAAAAATTATTCATGAGGGTCTTCTTCCTTCTACGACCTTCCTCATATAAACAAATTCCTTTTCTCATCAATTCCATAATAATTCCCCTGACACCGTCTCCTTCCTGTATCTGGTGCCCAGTAAAAAGTAAGCAAGGGATTGAGGAGTTGGGTGAAGGAGATCAGGAAGTTCTTTGAGGTTCTGAAAGCTTCTTTGCATTAATTTTTGCCACAGAATCAGCTTATTGTTAAGCTTGCAATGATAGTAATAATATGATGGTAGGTTGTTGGATGTATTTAATGAGAATATACAGGTAAAATATCTTTTTTTTAGGCTGCTAAAGAAACATCAGGCCCTCTGAAGGCAGGAGGGGAAATTTTGTTTTGTACAGGCTGTATCTGGTTTCTGGCTTCTCTGTTCTTCCCTCACCGACTGGCCAATTCTCTTACTCTCCTGGATCATTCTGGGGGGACTGCATGTAACCAAGGAAGAGGATGGATATTGAGCAGAGTCTGAGGCCAGGTCAATTCCTGAGCCGCCCGCTAGCACATCAGAGGTTGTGCCCTTAACCAGGCTGTGGGTCACCATTAACCAGGAGGGGGCGCTGGTGATAGCAGAAGACAGTTTAACACCCTCAATACAACGGTAGTGAGCATGTATTGAACCTGCTGGAAGCTAATCTATTTATTAACCAAGTTACTGGATTTGAAAAGTTGGTATTCAAAAGTCAGACAATGAGAGGGTGTAGGTGCTCAGGTCATCTTTCAGCTGAACCTGAAATCATACGAATGTAAATCAAATAATTGCAATTTATTGTTGTGCTGCTTTCATGTACTTTGATATTTTATACATGACCTGTACCTAGCACTTCATAGGAATTTTCATAATGATATAATGGTAGTTGCTCTTGGAATGGAAAATGGTCCACTTTATGTGTGGATGACTTCTGTGTATGCCCAGATGCTAGGACTGACAAGAATATTAGAGTATTTATCAAATAAATGATTAACAAATTAATGCATTGGGGATTGGGTACAGTTCCATTCTGAAAAATGTTAATCTTCTTTAGATTGAATGCTATGACTTAAATGAAAATAAATTATAGGGTAGTTTATGACCCCTTCAAGATAGCCTAAGACCCAAAGAATCTAAAAAGATGCATGGAAATCCATGTGTTGCCGCTTATTCCTGCATTAGAGGAGTTAAAGAAGGTAGAAATTCTTGGTTTGAAAACATACAAGCAATTAACCTTGATCATAGATGTATAAACAAGGTCTTGATTCATGAATTTACTCTCTCACTCAACAATGAACATGAATTAGAATTATAAGAACATGGCTGAGACCTTCATAAAATTTTATAGAATATTTGGGGCAAAAGTGGCAATAACCTCCAGATGTCTCAGTTCTCTTTTTTGGTCGACTCTGGAAAAGCGCTGTTTCTACTTGCAGAATTCATCTTAACTGAATTGCAAAGGAGATGCCATCTTCCAGGCATTCCAAACTACCTCTGTCTTCAGTGTTGTCCCCTCTGTAAACTGTTCCGCTTTATGTTATTCTTGTTCTTCTAATGAAAGCCTGATACAATGGATCCACCCATTTTCTGCCACCTCCACATCTGTCTGTGTTTAAGTCAGAGAAGGATTTTGTTTGCCCAACAATCAAATGGAATGAAATGATTTGTCCTTGTAAAGGAGATTCTGGCCTTAGTTGTGGAGGTTTATTTAGCTTGTGCAAGGTCATTATGTGGAGGAGCTCAGGGAGTCTTGCTTGTACGATCAAGGGGGAGGTGGTATTACTCTACCTTTGTTTCTCTGCTTCTCAAAGCTCAGATGCAAATGAAAAAAACTGATCCTTTTAATTTCAGAGGAGAGTTGGATGAGGGGCTGGACCCAAATATACCAGGAGTAGGCAATACTGTGTGGCTTAGGCCCACAGGATCCTGAACACTCCACTATACCAGTGATCCTCAACCCTGAGGTCGGCATAGGCTCATGCCCTTCTCTTCTTACCCCAAGTGGTGTGTGTTGGATTATTAAGACTACCCAAGAGGCTTCCCAAATGGCAGGACCCAGTGGGTGAGTACTGCCTCCCAATTCCTCTCAGAACTATTTTTTACTGAGAGGAGATAGATGTTTGATATCCCTCAGGTATGCTGGAAATGAAACTGGTTTGAGAGAAACAGAGTAAGACTTCAATGATAGGAACTTTGCAGAGACACACTACTGTGCGTTAGTGCACATTACATGTATGTAAACACATATATGTCATATGTGAGCTGGCATGGGACATAGTGGTCACCTGGGTTAGTGTTTAGCCCCTTGAGAAATTTAGTGGCTTTAGATAACAGTAGTACCAGTTAAAGAAATGGTACTACTGACATGTAACTGCAGAATAGCAAACTCCAGACAGTTTTGTCCTCTACAAAAGTATAAATGACAACTTAGGGAATGTTGTATTGTAGAAAGCCCAGTGAAAAATAGGTGCCTAGCACTCAGGAACTGTGTAGCTTGAAAATTTCTTTTAAATTAAGGATCTTTTGGAAATGTTGACTGGGAAGCCTATAAATTAAAATTACATATGCTTTATGAAGAGCTCAAATTTTCCTCTTTGTAGAACATTTCCAGCCTTCTCCCTTAAATTAGAGCAAATTTATTTCTCAAAACACTAATAATATGTCTCACATGGGGCAAAATTGAATTTCTGAGTTAAAAATAGCACATTGATGCTGGAGGTAACTCACATTAATGTCTACAAAGATGCATTGAGTTATAAGAGGACAGTGTCAGATACAATTTTTCTCTCTTCTGTTTTTCTAATTTTACCTGAATTGTTAATTTTCTATTCTGGACAGATAGGACTTAGATAGCCTGCAGTGTATCCTTCCAAAGCAATCAAATGAAACTTGTCAATAGAAATCCATTTGTGGGTGGGCTAGATAATTTCTTCCCATGTGGAACTGCACTGGTTATAAATGACTAAAATTGATCTTCATGTTAAGTAAATGAAATACAGAGAAATGTCTTGTTTCCCTGGAAGTCTTTGCCTTCTTTATGTTTACGAAGATATATCTTCTTCCAAGACTCTACCAGTTGTAACAACAACTAAAATCAAGTGTTTTGGGAATTATTTATTGGACACGATGGGTTTTATTAACTGTAAACTATGAAAAGCTAAATCTGCCATATCCAGGGTCATCTAGTTAGATGGATGAATAAATGAGCACAATCAGTGAACTCAGCAGGAAGTAACATTTCATATAAATCTTATTGGATGGCAAATAAATGATAGCATATTGACAGGTAGATTCCTTCAGTCAATCCTGTGGTACAGTAGTAAGCGCCAGTTTGACTATGGAAAGAGCTTCCTTACCTTAGATGAGAGATGATGGCAAGGTAGTGACATTGGCTGAGAATGGACATTTGAATTCATAGCCAGAGAGATATGTGGAAAACACAGGCTTGGTAATGTCTGTCCTCTTCTTAAAGCTCTTTAATGGCTATAGTCACCTCAATGTGAAGATCCATCCCTACTTTTTGAAGTCTTTTCTCATTTTCTTTGATTAGAATTTCTTTGTTATGTGTAATGACGACACAGTCTATATTTTCTCTTCTTAGTCTTTATCCCACACTATTGTATTTACTACTCTATGTCCTCTCTTAGACCATGAGCATCAGGTGCATAGGATCCATGTGTGTCTTTGCTTGTTGGAAACCTTAGATATGTTTATTGAATGAATGAATGAACCAGCAATATCTCTACTCAACTTTCTTATTCCAGCCCCAAATATTGGAAAAAATATTTGAGTAGATAGGATGAAAATAGAATTGTTTATTTTACTTTCATACTCTTTTAGAAAAAGGAACAGAAGGAAGAAGGGGGTTAAGAAGGAAACGTGGTATATTTTGAGAGTTCCTATTTTCATGTGCTTCCTCGTTTTTGTATGCATTTACATTTTCTCTAAATAGATTTTTAAAATTAAAAACTGAATAAGTAAAATACACGAATGCATTCTCATTTTGAAAGGTGTTAGGAATAGATAAATTGATAGTGTAAAATGGAATAAATCCACTTCCCACCACATCTACAGTACCTATTAATAAAATTACCCATGCACACATGATTTTATTAATAGATATGTAACTTACAACTTTCTTTTCTACTTAATATGTAATATATCTGAGGGAAGTTTCTATGTTGGCTAGTATAGGTCTGTTTCAGTAATTCTAAACCCTGGCTACATGCTCGCATTACCTAAATAACTTTTTAAAAATATTGATATTCAAAATGTATTCAAGATTAATGCAACTGGAGTAGACCCCAGCCTTGGTAGGGTTTTGAAAGATTATCAGGTGATTTTGATATTTATTCAGGACTGAGAAGCACAAGACATTATTTCTTTATTTTAATGAATGCTTGGTTTTTAATTATATGGGTAGACCATAATTTACTCTACAAATTCCTGATAGGGAAGCAGTAAAATATTACTTCCTTTTTATTTCTTAAGATCATTTATCATTTGAAAAACACTTGTGACAACACCAGAGTCTTAACAAAGTATTGTTAGCTTTAGAGTGAATTTTGGTATCATAGAGCCCTTTCCTGGGCCAACAAAGGGACTACATTAATGAATAACTAAAACTATCTTGCTATGAGGCAGGCACACAGGACACAGGAATACATCACAGGTCCTGCTCTTCATAACATGTACTGCCTTCGAATCAGTGGTGTGGTGACATGCTCACGCTGTGAAAGGAGGTGGGTGGAATAGATTTTAAACTTGGTGAATTTAAATTTCTTACTTTCCTTTCCTCTGGCTGGTCTGAAATCCTACAGTGAATACTAAAGATATTTTAAGAGCTTATTTGGTGATTAATGCATATCTTTTGGGCATTTTAAACCATGAGGTTGTTTTAAAAGTAATGAGGAGACTTTCCAAGAAAATGGCTTGTAATTGGGTGCTATATATTTTTTGTTTAAGAAGTTGTCTGAAAATCTTTCTAAAACAAGTCAGGGTAGATGTCAATAAAAAAATAAATCCTCGTTAAAGTACTATGCTGTTTCTATTCATTTACCCTAAAGATTGTGATTTTCAAATTTTTATAAACTTTATTTGTTAGGGTGATTTTTTGCACACAGGAAAGCTCAAGATTATTGTGAATTTTATTTAGTTTGAACCAAAGCTCAGACCTTCCTAGGAAGACAAATCTGAAGGCTGTCTTGCGGCTTCAGTTCAGTTGCTCTCAGATTTAGCAGGCATCGGAATCGATTGGATGGCTTGTTGGAAACAGATTGCTGAGCCCACCTTGAGAGTTTCTGATTCAGTAGGTCCAGGGTGGGGTCTGAGAACTGGCATTTCTAACGGTCGCCAGGTGATGCTGATGGTGCTATTTTGGTAGCCCTTGCTTTGAGAGTCCCGGTTCCATACAAATTGCTTGCTGGCTGACTTCGCAAGTCAAAGGACACAAAACAAAAATGAGATTTAACAATGTTCTGTCTGACAACAGCCTTTTTTCTTTGGACTCATACCTAGTTAGGCTTCTGTTCATGTTGGTCCTAATCACAGCAGCTGTTGTATGCATCTATTTTTAATTGTGGGCTCCTTTGGAAGTTGTGTTCTTTGTGAAATAATGCACAGCTCAGGAATCACGATCACTATAATGGCCACTTGAACATGACTCCTAAAACAGGGTCATCCAAATTACCACTTTTATTCATTTTTTACTACTGAGATATTATGGCAAACTGATTTAAGATACTTAGACTGTAAGACACACATTAACTGGGAATTGAGAACAGTAAGAGATGAAAGAGGCTATGATTTGCCTTGGCTCCCAGCAATTTGTCTTCGGAAACTATGACAGCTACTTCCTGATTTCCATTATACAATGAGATTGCAAATAACATTCCACAGCAGTCTTAATCAATAGAAGGTCACAAGAGGTGGGGATAGGGCCTATTTACCCATTTAATTGATACAACACATTTCGTGATCAAAGGCAGAGACATCTCTTTTAGCTGTCACTAGGGACTTTTCCTATCCTTAAGCATTCTTAAAACATAAAAATGTACATGTAATTTTATGTATTTTAAATCTGTAATGAACATCAAACTGGTAAGTTGAGGGGATCTAGGCATAGTATCATCCATAGTCACCTTTACCTGTTTCT